>JAREIK010010866.1:0-110236 GCA_029783825.1 Sapria himalayana
ATAAAAATAAATAGATAAATATATAGATTACATATAAAAATAAATAGATAAATAGATAGATAGATTAGATAGAAAAATGGATAGATAGATATAAAGAAATAGATTAGATAAATTTATATTCATAGATATATTAGAAAGATATAAATATAAATAGATTATATAGATATATATTATATAGATAAATAGATAGAGAGAAAGATATATATATATATATATTAGATACATAGATACATAGATTTGATAGATAGATTAGATAGATAAATAGATAAATAGATAGTAATATAGATAAGATAGATAGATAAATATGTAGAAGAAAAGCTAGATAAATAAATTAATAGATAGATAGATAGATAAATTAAATAGATTGATTGATAGATAGAAAGGTTGATTTGATAGATATATTACATAGAAAGAAAGAAAGATATATATATAACGATAGATAATTAGATAGATTAGATAGCAAGATAGATAAATTAGATAAAAAGATAGATAGATTAGATTAAAGATGTATAGATAAATTGATCGATTGTTAGATAGATTAGATAGATATTTAAATAAATAGATTAAATAAATATTTAAATAGATAGATTAGATAGATATATAAATAGATAGATTAGATAGATAAATTATATAGATTGATTGTGTTTCAATGATGAATTTATATTGCATAATATTTATACAAATTTTTTGTGTTGTTTGATTGTTGAAATATTCACTTTGACAAATCATACCACTGATAACTTACTTTTGTAGAAGTGGACTCCAACCCAAATCAAATTCATAAATAATTATTAAGTCATGTATTATCTAAAAAATCTTTTTTTAAACTAATTGCTTCTAATTATTTTATTTTTCATTTTCATTTAAATGATATTAACACAATATAAAAATTATCATTATAAGTTTCTTAATAAATTTCTAGTATCAATTAAATATTAATAAATCTTTAAAATTGTAATTTATTTATTATCACTAATACAATAAAATTAATCATCATTTAATATTAATTTTATTTTAAAATTAAAAATATTATAATCATAATTAAATATTTATAAGCAACTACCACAATTTTATTGCCTAATAAAATGTAATAAACATAATTAATATACAAATATACAATTTGTTTTGAAATGAAATTGCTCCCCAAGATCAATAATTATTGAGAATTTATTAAGAAAAATAATAAACCTATTTAAATGTATATTCAATTAAATAATTTCTAAGTTTTGTAATTTTGTTTTAAAAAATAAATCATATTGTTTCTAAGTTTTTATTTAGATATCAAAAACCTAAAATGTGCCCAAAAGTTTTCAATGTTTTAATATCAAAAATAGAAAATTTATAAATTGTGAAAATAAAGTGCTCACAAATATAAAATATGTTTTTTTTAACCATGAGTGTTCAAGCCCATATATGTGCACCTCAACTAATTGATGTTATGATTATTCTTAAAATTATAATTTTATTTGAAGACAAGTTTTCTCACCTAATGTCGCCTCTTTATGTATTTGAGAAGATGCATGGTTCTCAATTTAGAAGCACATATGTTCTATTTGTTGGGTATTCTCGGGATGGGAAGCTTGGATGTATTAAATTGGTTCATGAATATTTATTTAATTAAAAAGTAAATCTGGTTTAATTTATTTGGTGTATTTAAAATTAATAAATATTTTTTTTTTCAAAAAAAAAGTAGATCTATCATGATTAAATAAAAAAAATATGTTTTTTCAAATATTTAGATGCACGTGATATTTGGAAGGACAATCAGGTGCAAGAGTATTGGAGATAGAGAGAGAGATAGATAGATAGAGAGAGATATATATATATATATATGTTTATTTATGTAGAGTAAGAAAGATAGTGAGTGAATTTATAAAAAGGGAGAGTTTTTAAGAAATAGGTTTCTAAAAAACTCAATGGTGACATTTATTTTTTTTACTTAATGCTTAGTACAACTTTTTTTGAATTTAATGTCAATGATACTTAATAGCATTAAATAGTAAGTTGTTTGTTTTTTTTAAATTTTATTTCTATTAAGGATTAAGTTGATAGTTTTTTACATACTAAAAATTTACATATTAATAGCTTAATATGTTAAAAACACTATAAAGGTTAAAAACACTATAATGTTAAAAACACTATAAAGGATTAATATGTTAAAAACACTATAATGTGATATTTAAAGATATCACATTTGTTGTCAATATTTAATCTAATTTCATAATCACTATAAAGGTTAAAAACACAAACATTAATTATATTTAAAATATTTTAATTCAAATCCATAATCATATATATTAAAAGAAAAATATTAAAATTTAAGTACAATTTTAAAATATCTAAAACCATAATATTTGATATCTATATTTAACATCATATTTTACGCCATGAAAAAAAAACCAGAATGACAAACTTTTGATACTAGTATTTGATCTCATTTTATACAATAATAAAAGTTAAAATGACAAATTAATGAATACTTGAAACAGTTCATTTGTAATATGATCTCGATTTTGTAGCATGAACTCTGAAACTGCAACTATAAAAAAGATATTTATAGTTGAGCCTTGATTTTAGTTATTACTATCACTTTCTAATTATTCTTCAATGTCATATTCAGAAAATAATATATTGCAACTGATATTTGTCAAAAAAATTTTAAATAGAGAAATATGTTATTGCTATTTTTGTTTGCTTAACATATGAATAAGGCGTCATTTTCTTTAATATTGGAAAACATGCCTTAACAACACCAAATGCACATTCAATTACATTTCTTAAACTTCATTAACGTAAGTTGAATATCTCTGCTCTTCCTACAGCTTTACCACCACTACGAAAATCACTCAATCAATAATTTATATTATCATATGGTGTCATACAACCTCTAGTGTGTATATATGCAATACCCACTAAATAAGAATTTTCTGAAAGAGTGAATTTAGTATATTATAATGTTATAAAATAAAAATAATAATAATTAAAATAAAACAAGAATATTTACCTGACGGAGGCATGGGAAAATTATGTTGTGGGTTATGAATAGTTTTCATCAAGACTCTTGAACCATAAGCTATTCATTCCCATCCAACAAATACATACTTAAAGTTCATATCAAAATCACAAAATGCCTTAACATTTTAAAAATATTCTCTTCTCCCATGACTTTGAAATGGTACATGTTGTTCAGTGGGGATGCATGCATGGATAAGAGTTCCATTAATTACACCAAAAACACCCTACAAAAAATAATTTTTAACAATATATATATTTTTTTTATATTAGAAAAATAAAAATATGATGAAAATATTAACACAAAAGTATTATACCTCAAAATTTTATCTCAACCGACAATTATAGATACCATTTGAATTATCATTGAATGATGGAGGAGTAATCATTTCCCTCGAGAAGCTCACTATGGCCACTAAAACCTCTTGGAAGTATTTATGAATTGTTCGACCTGAGTATTGAAATCTATTCTTTAATAATCGGTTTCGAAAATTATAACTTAGTCAATAAGAATATGGTCATTTTCTCTTCAACACTCAAATGTTTGCTGCCAACAAGCTATATTTATCTCTGAATATGTGACACAAATAAATCCATGCTTTTTCAATTGCTTTAGTTCATAAAGTATACTAGATGGGCCATTTAAAACTTCTTTAATGAAAAGTGAGCCAGTGAGTGGTGATGTAGAAGCTCATTCTTTATTATTGATGAATCTCTTAATAAATGGAGCAATAACACAAGTCTTTTTTTTAAATATTGTCACTGATAACTTTATAACTTCATCTTCACTTGATGCTAAACTTGAACTAACTGATTGATGGGAAGGATTCTCCATACGAACATCTATTTTTTTAAAACCATTAATTTTATGAAATAAATTCACAATAAAATTCTTATGATAATGTATAATTAATAATATCACTACATTATGGTGTCATCATATCAAACCCGTTTCATATATATAAATTAATATTGTCATGAACTTTCTTACAATTATGTAGATAACAAGACTTATAATTAAAAAAATTAAAATGCAGAAAGTATCCATAATAACTCAATCAAAATATCATGGTACAATAATCAAAAGAAAAATGGAAAATGTATCCCACAATTCTAAAAAATTAAATTAAAAGTTATTTTTTTCAAGCTTTGAAGCCATCCCATTCGCTCTTGGTCACTTTCCATTTCAACCTAAACCACTCTAAATTTTTTCTTTTTGTAGAATGCATTAATTACAACATAATACAAAGGATCCTCATAAATTGTGAGTTTCTTTAAATTATTCTTCCATTCTTTTGTCGAGTGTCGTTCAAAATTGTCTAAAGCATTCATTATTTTATTCATTTCATCTTGAGTTTGCTCTTTTTTTTTCCTTTCTTTTGTTTCTGCTTTGAGCATTGTACTTCTTCACTAGCATATCTTGACAAATTATCATCATCCTATAAACTAATTGCAGTTTCACTATGCATTGATGTAGAATATGTTGATTTCTTATGCCCTGAAACAATCACTGATGAGTCCTTTGGTGGATCGATTGGTGAGGTTGCTATTAGCGATCCCTTAAATAATCGAGATGGACCAATTACAAGGTTAAGAGCTAAGAAGATCAAGGAAGTAATGGTTGGGCTGGTGCAATCCACTTGGGCCGAATTTGGACACCCTATTAACAAGACTTCTACTTTCAAGATGAGCTTCAAAAAGCAGGGAGTAGCCCTAATCAATTTGCTTCAAGTAATCGAAGAGTCGCGCTAACTTGGAACATGGAGCTGGGCAATTTAATTGGGCTAAACCATTTATTTGTTTTACCAAATGAGGGCTATTTTTCATGAAACTAAGCCCAAATTTGGATTTTTTGTTGGGCTGGCCTAACTTGGGTTTGTTTTGGGATGATTTCTTAGCCTAGTTAATTAGGATTTTTAAAGGCTCATATAAATAGGCCATTATGAAATTGAAATAACAACATGAATAAATGATGTTCTGAAATTTTCAGATTGAGAGAGTTGAATTTTATTATCTTGTTTTTGAATAATTTCTGAACTTATCAAAGAAACATTTCTGTTTAGCGTTTACCCATCAAATCTGAGTTCTTGAAACGAGTTTTCATTGTGTTCTTGGATTAAGATTTAAGTGAGTCCTTTGGACAAGTTTTAAATAGGTTTAGATTCTTCAAATCCCTGGTTCTTTGTTCCTTGTTGATTATTGGGTCAAAGAATTTATCGATTACTTGGTTCCTTTTCTTCCTCTCTTGTGGTTTGAAGACCATTTCAGAGTGTGGGTTTAAAGGAGTTTTCTTTTGTGGGTTCACGTCATCCAAACCTCCAATTTTTAGATCCAGTAGCAAATACTCCTTCAAACAATATCTCTAATTCCTCCAAATTTGATAACGATCTATAATTGAATTGTTTAGCTTCTAGATATTTCTATTCAACAAAAAAATTAAATTAGTCATGCATGTATATTTAAGATATTTCTTATAAAGATTCACTTATCTTTGTAAAAAATTTACTTGCAAATAATTAACTCATTCCTCATCTTGCGGATCAAAAGTTTTGGTTATAGAGTTGTAACCATGTCCAGGCACATTCAACATTCTACTCCAAATGATATATTATCTTTTTATGTAATCTCACTCATTCTTTAGTTATTTTGATGTGTGGCATATTCCAATTAACTTCTCCAATTCTTCACCAATTCGAGATCAAGCACTGGGCTTTAAACTTCCACCTGATCTATAATCTTTATTTATTTCTTTTAAACAAAATTCAATAAAGTGCATTCTTTGGGTGGGGTCAGTCTAATTTTCCCTACTAATTTCACCAATTTGACTTAATATTGTATAAAAAGTCAACAAAAATTCATGATTATTCAAAATTTATTTGGCTTATCAAACCAATTAAAAAAAAATATTTGGCTTTCTTCTATCTATAATGAAATAATTCCAAATAAAAATAAAGATTTTGCAAAAACTTGAATAATAAAATAAAACTTGACACCACAAATTTAGCAAAGAGCCACATAAATAAAAAGTAATATATTTTATTCAATTGGGTTTAGTTGATTTATTTGCTCAATGAGTAGATGAAGTATTGTATAAGTTAAAAATATTATAATGAGTATTACTTATTACTCATTATAGTTATCCTGTAATTATTTATATTGCATTTGTGTTTGTATTTTTTTCTTATTTATATTGATTAAAATATGATTTTTCTGTATAAATAATAATTTGGAAGAAATTGTTTTTGCACGATGCCATTATATTCACACAAAGGTTGATGGGTATGTCTCTAATCTGAATGAAGATGTACATGTCTAAGGACATTTTACCTGTAGAAATTGGATATGACCATTCTAGGCAAGGTATCAAAATTTAAAAAAATCTAATTAGAATTTCAGAGATAGAGAGGAAAAATGAAAAGAATTTTGTGTTGTTATAGCATTTTAACCCAGAGATATAGCTAAAAAATAAAGAATAATTTAATTGTAGATATTTTAACATTAGGGGGAGTCGTGAAAACAAAGGTCTAGTGAGCTGGGGATGAGTAGCTGAGTCAAATAGCTCCTTTGTATTTCAGTCAAGAAAATAAAGTTTGATATGAGAGAATGTTTTTGAACGGGAAGGGAGGAGGATTTTTATTTTCGAACAGGAAGTCGAAATATGCTGGATCGAGCATTATTAGATCAAGCATTTTTCGAATGGATTTTTCTAAATAGAAAAGGACAAAAAATTTGCTTAACGCTTAACGCTTGAAGCTTTTTTTAAAAAGTTTAAGTAAAAATTCATTAAAAAAAAATATGTTTCAGCTTAACGCTGAAAGTGATTTGATTTCAGCGTTAAGTCGAAAAAACAAACACGGCCTTATATTTTAATAAGGTTTCTTAAAAAAATATTGAGATTGTGGAAATAGGTTTCCAAAAAAAAAATATTCTTTAAATGTAAAGGAGAGATTTTCTCAAAGAGGGAAGGGACTAGGGTGAATTTTCAAAAATAGAATCCTATCTCAAGTTTCAAAAAAACTATTGAGAATTTCACATAAATTTTGGAGAAAAAAAATTACTTTTTTTTCTCTAAAACTAATTTCTATGTAATATTATTCTTTCTAATTTTCTAATCTATCCTAGATCATTTAATGGATTATGCAGAGAATAATGCGGAAGAATGTGTGGTGGATCATGTGGTGAATGTGCTTTGGAATTGTTTTGCTTGAGGTACTTGGAAATTTCATTAAATTATGAGGATCACTATATTAAACGTTATGAATACAAAACTGTAATCCTCCAAACATGATCAAGTATTTTCAATTATAGTATATGTTTAATTTTAAACTTGTGGTTGTATTTAATTATTATGTGTAAGTTAAATTGGTTTGATTTTTCAATATATTTATTTGTGTATTTTGTTAAATATATGCTGAATAGTAATAGGGCAAATTGGTTTAATTTACAAAATATTTCTGGATAATTATTTTACCAATTTCTAAAAAATTTTTTGAATAAAAATTTATATTGTTTTTGAAAAGTGAAAATTTTAATTTTAAATGAAATTAATTTGGACTAAATTGGAATTAAAATGTTTTGATTATTGAAAATTTTAAAAACACAATTCAAAAATTAATTTTAGTTATAATTTAAAAAATTTGCATGAAATTTAAAAAAAAAAAATTAAATTTAGTTAAAATATAAATTGATTTTTTTAAGAAATAGAAAATATACTTTAATTCAGAATATTATTGAATGAATTTTGCTATAATCAATAACGATTCTAAAAGAAAAATTAAAAGATTTAAATTGAGAGATTAATAATTAATTAAATTGTATGTACAGAAAAGTTATGAAACTGAGCTTTTATATTTGTACTTTATTATGTCCCAACTAGTGGTATTAGAGCAACTCCAATGGAAGTTGCCAAAAAAGGGTGCCAAATGTTATTTTGCAAACTTAAAAAGTATTTTGGTACCCCTAAATAATATTTTTGCTCCAATAATAGATGCCAAAATAAGATGTTATTTTAATAATTAAAATTTTTTTTAATTAAATTTTTTTTTAATTAAAATTTTTATTTCATCCTATGAGATAGATCCGTTGAGATGCATAGTAGCCATAACTGTTATTTTGCATACTCACTTTTCTTTTTCCAAAGTTGACAAATATAACACCCCAAGACCTTGGATGACATTTTGCCACATTTGATACCAACTCCATTGGATTAATATTTTTTGTGTGTTTGGGTGCCATTTTAGCAGTTATAGAGATGACACCCCTTATAGAAAAGTGACATGTCAGACATCCCTCAAAATATTAGATAGATATCTCTATCTATCTAATATATTAGATATTAGATAGAGAATGATATATTAGATATATATATATATCTAATATATATACCACTTATATATTAGATATTAGATAGACATATATATTAGATATATATATATATATATATAATATATCTAATATATATATATATATATCTAACATTATAAGTTCCGTAGTAATATATATATAATGTTAGATTGATAGATTAAATATATCTAATATATATATATACGGAACTTATCTCTATCTATAAGGGAGTTATTCATTATAAGTTCCCTAGTAATTTAATGTTATTTGGAATTTGATATTTGTGGTTATTATCGGTGGACAAATTTAGAAGACAGAAGAGAACTCATAGTTCCCATTTTTTTATATTTTTATTTTTGTTTATTTTTGTTTATTTTTGTTTATTTTTTTTTTATATTCTGAGTATAATCTTTATATAAGGAGACATTCTAATTTGTAAGGGGGGTTTTTTTGAATGAATGAAAGTCTCTTTTTGAGTTGAATTATTATCTCGATTCTTTATCCAACATTATTGGTTGTGAATCAAACAGTTCTTTATCCTTTATAGATGAATTTTTTTTAAACCTTGGTGGTGAACTGCATTTAGCTCGAATTACAAATATCCACACAAAGACAGTCCCTCGTCCAATTCCTCGCACAATCGCTCACTCAACATAGCTTATTTGGGGATACTCAAAACACTCCAGTTGTAGATCTACGAGTCCTTAATCTGTGGCTTTTGGAATCGACTTAATCCGACATGTATTGAGGAAGTTAAGACCATTTACTTTGAAATCGTAAATCCTGAAATAGATGTATGAGTCCTTGATCCATGGCTTTTGGAATCGGGTAAATTCGACAGGTATTGAGGAAGTTACGCCTGTTTACTTCGAAATCGTGCAATCGTGAAATTTTCTGCTCGGAGTCGCTCACCCACTCACGCATATGATAGATAGATACATAGATTAGATAGATAGATAGATTGGATAAATAAATTGATAGATAAATAAATTTGATTTAAAGATCATTTAGATTTGATAGATATGTAGATAGATAGATTAAATAAAAAAAGTGATAGATAAATTGATTTGATTTAAAGATCATTTAGATTAGATAGATAAATAGATAGATAGAAAGATAGATCTTTTAGATAGATAGATAGATCTTTTAGTTAGATAGATTGCTTGATTAGATATAGAGATAGATTAGATAGAAGATATACTGAAAGATTAGATAGAGAGAGATAAATTAGATAGATTAGATCGATTAGATAGATCAATAGATAAATATATTATATAGTTAGATAGATAGATAGATATAAATATATTAAATAGATAGTTAGATAGATTAGATAATTAAATTGATAGATTGATAAATAGATTTGATTTAAAGATAATTTAGATTAGATATATATATATATATATATATATATATATATATATAGATAGATAGATAGATCACTTATATATATAGATAGATAGATCACTTATATATATATATATAGATAGATCACTTATATATATATATAGATAGATCACTTATATAGATAGATAGAGTTATTAGATAGATAAATTAGATAGATAGATATACAGATAAATTAGATAAATGTATAAAAATATAGATTAGATAAATTAGATCAATTACATAGATATATATAAATTAGATAACGAGATTTAAAGATAGATTAGATAGCTATTTAGATAGATTGATTAATTAGATAGATAAATAAATAAATAGATAATATAAGATTGATTGTTAGATAAATAGATAAATTAGATAGATAGATAGATCTATAGATTAAATAAATAAATATATAAATAGATATATATATATATATATATATATAGATAGATAGATAGATAGATAGATATATATATATATATATATATATATTAGATAGATAGATAAAAACATTAGATAGATAGATAGATTAGATAGATAGATAGATTAGATAGATAGATTTGAAAATTAGATAGATAGTTTAATTAGAGAGTATATAGATAAACAAATTAGGTAGATAGATAATATAGATAAATAGATAATATAGATAGATAGATTCAATGATTAATTAGATTGTTAGAATAGATAGAGAGAGATAAATTAAATAGATAAATATAAAAATAGATAGTTAAATAGATAAAAAATTATGTAGAGCATTTAAATAGATAAATATATAGATAAATAAATATATAGATATATAGATTTGATAAATAGATAGATTTAATAAATAGATATATATATATATATATAGTTATTTTTATAAATAAATTAAATACATAAAAAGATTAGATAAATAGATAAATAGATAGATTAGATAGATACATAGATAGATAGATTAGATAGGTATATACATAGATAGATATATATATTAGATTGATAGATACAAAGATATATTAGATAGGTAGATAGATACATAGATTAGATAAATAGATATATAGATTAGATAAAGAGAGATAGATATATAGTTTAGATAGATAGAAAGAATACATAATTAGATATATAAAGAAATAAATAGTTGAGTTATATACATAGATAGGTAGATAGATTAGATGATTATATAGATAAATAGATAGAAAACATAGATATAAATATTATATAGATAGTTTTATACATTAGTCTGAAATATATTTAGATTAAAAAACTAGATAACTAGATATATTAGATAGCAAGATATATAGATAAATTAGATAAAAATATCGATAAATTGATAAAAGATTAGATATATTAGATAGATAAATAGATATATAGATAGATAGATAAAACATATATATATATATAAATTAGAAAGATAGCTATATAGATAGACAAATAGTCAGATAGATTAGATAAATAAATAAATAAATATATATATATAAAGATTGATTAGATAAATATATTGATAGATTGAATGAATGAATGATTGATAGATAGATTAGATACATAGATTGATATATTGATAAATAAATTATATAGATAAATAGAAAGATAGATAGATTTGATAGATATATATTTAGATTAGATAAATAAATAAATATATTAGATAGAGAGATATAAATAAATTAGATAGATAGATAGATATATAAATGAATTATAAAAATAGATAGATTAGATAGATTGATAAATAGATATATTGTTAATTAGATAGATAAGTTAGGTAGATATATACGGTATTTAGATAGATAGATAGATTAGATAGATAGAGATATACATTCGATAGATAGATTAGATAGATAGATAGATAAATAGATAGATTAGATATATATATATATATATATATAAAGATAGATTAGATTAGAAAGATATATTGATTGATTTGATAGATAGATTAGATTAGAAAGATATATTGATAGATTTGATAGATAGATTGTAGATAGATAGATTAGATAGATATTTATTTAGATTAGATAGATAGATAGATTATATAGATATATATTTAGATTAGATTAGAAGATAGATAGATATATTACATAGTGAGAAAAATTGATAGATTAGATAGATAGATAATTTATATAGAAATATAAATCTATAGATAAATTAGATAGATAGATTGATAGATATTTAGATTGATTGATTAATTAAATAGATAGATATATAGATTAGATAAATTAGATAGATAGATTATATAGGCTGATATAAAAATAGAATAGATAGATTAATATATTGGAAAAATAGATAGATAAAAAGATAGATATTTTTGACAAATATATAGATAGATTATAAAGATAAATAGATAAATAGATTAAATAGATAGATTAGATAGATTAATATAAAGATAGATTGGTAGATAGATAGACATATAAAGTAGATAGATAAATAGATAGATAAAGTAGATAGATATATAAATAGATAGACAGATATATTAATCAGATATATAGATAAATAGATAGACAGATATATTAATCAGATATATAGATAAAGAATTAGATAAATAGATAGATAGATTAGATATTAGTCAGATTAAATAGATAGATACATATATAACGATTAGATAAATAGATAGATTTAATGAATTAATACATAGATAGAAAGATAAATACATAAATACATTATATATATATATATATATATATAAAGATTAGATAGATAGATACATAGTATATAGAGATATATATATATATTGATAGATTAGATAGATAGATATATAGAAGGATAAATAGATTAGATAGATAGATAGATTAATATATAGATTAGATAGATATATAGATTAGATAGATACAAAGATAGATTAGATAAATAGAATGATACATAGATTAGATAGATAAATAGATAGATTAGAAAAATAATATATATAAATAGATATATATATATATATATATATAAATAGATAAATAGATAAATAGATAAATATATAAATAGATAAATAGATAAATAGATAAATAGATAAATAGATAAATAGATAAATAGATAAATAGATTAGATATATAAATAGATAGAAAGTTTAGATAGATTATATTTTATGATAGATTAGTAAGTAGATATATATATATATATATATATATTTGATACATAAAGAGATTATATAGATAGATAGATTAGATATAAATAAATTTAGATTAGAAAGCTGGATAATAAGATCGATTAGATAGCGATATATAAAGATTGATTAAATCGATAGATCGATAGATTAGATTGATAAATAGATAAATAGATTAGATATATTATATAGTTACATAAATAAATAAATAAATTACATTTCTAGATTGATAGAATATATATATAAATGGTTAGATAGATAGATTAGATATTATATTTGAAGAGTCTAAACCCATTGAAAAATTTTCAAAAGAACATGCTAAAATCTTATTCCAGGAACCCAATGAAAAATCTTTTCAAGAACTTAGATTTGATTGATGAACGCTAAAAAGAAATGTTTCTTTTATATGTTCAGAAGTCTATCCAAGAACGAGAGGAGAAAAAACTCTCAATCTAAAAGTTTCAGAATATCATTCATCTAATTTGTTCTTTGAATATTATGATAACCTATTTATATGCCACTTGGAAGACCCCAAATTAACTAGGCTAAGAAATCATCCCAAAACAAGCCAAAGTTAGTCCACCCTAACATAGATATAAAATTGAGCTTAGTTTCAAAAAAATATCCCCCATTCGGTAAATCAAATAAATGGTTTAGCCAAATTAAATTGTATAGCTCCATGTTCCAAGTTAGACCAACTCTTCGGTTACTTGAAGCAAATTGATTATGGCTACTCCCTCCTTATTGAAGCCCATCTTGAAAGTAGAACTCTTGTAAACATGGTGTCCAAATTTGGCCCAAGCGGATTCCACCAACCCATCCATTCATCCTTGATTTTCTTAGCTCTTAACTTTATAATTCGTCCATCTTGTACATTTAAGTGATCTTGAACAGTAACCCACCAATCGATCCGCCAAAAGACTCATCATTCTTTTTCCTCAATATGATTCTACCTTCAATCTTCACCAACATCAAATAAAGAAAGATCATCAACATTAAAAGTAGCATACACATTATACTCACCTGGAAGAACCACTTTGTATGCATTATCATTAATCTTATCAAGGTTTTGAAATAGTTCCATATGCTCTATGTTTTAACTTTGATCTTCTTTGTACTAGAAATATCCATGCTCAAAGGTGAGACGCCTCCTTCCCTTGTTAACTTGGGAAGCATACTATTCATTCTATTTCTCAATCTGAAGCTTAAGCTTCTCATGAATGAATTCACTAATTCAGTCTTCCTTTTGCAATCAAAGTTATCTTTCTTTTACAGGCAAAGACATCAAAATCAAAGGAGTTACTGGATTAAGACCATAAGCAACTTCAAAAGGAGAATAAGTAGTAGTATGCATGGTCAAATTGCCTGCAAACTTAATGAATGGCATATAATATTACCATGTTTTTAGATTCTTATTAATCACAGTGAGCAAAAGTTGAGATAAAGTCATTAACTACCTCAGTTTGTCCATCTATTTATGGATGACAAGTTGTGGAAAATAGAAGTTGTGTCCAATTTACCCTACAAAACATTCCAAAAGTAGCTAAGCAACTTAAAATCCATATTTGATATAATACTTCTAGGCACAACAAGAAGTCACTATTTCCCGAAAAAATAAATTAACAATGTGCGTTGCATCATCTATTTTATGGCATGGAATGAAATGTGTTATCTTTCTAGATCTATCTATAACCACAAAAATAGAATCTCAACGCTTATTTGTCCTAGGCAGCCCCAAAATAAAGTCTTTTGATATGTCTACCCATGGCTCACTAGGAACAAGCAAATGGTGTATATAACCCATGTGACATAACCTTATATTTGCATACATATCCTTCACATACTCAAATCCAAGTAATTTAGCACCCAAAGAAGTTAGAAGAACATACCTTCGGGATAAAGCATCAGCAACCACATTTTCCTTACCTTGCTTGTACACAATAACATAAGGGAAAGTCTCAATGTGCTCTATCCACCTAGCATGTCTCTCGTTCAACTTACCTTGGCCCTTGAGATATTTAAATGATTCATGATCAGTAAGGATTAAAAACTCCTTAGACCATAGATAGTGTTGCAAAGTCTCTAAAACTCTAACAAGTGCATAGAGCTACTTTTCATAAGTTGGTGAAGCGTGCATGGGCGAGTGATTCCGAGCAGAAAATATATAATTCTTGGTTTACATGATTTCGAAGTAAATAATCGTAACTACCTCAATACAGGTCGGATTACCTCGATTCAAAAAGCCACAGATCGATGACTAGTAGATCTACAACTTTTATGTTTACAATATCCCTAAATAAGTTTTTCGGAGTGCGCGTTTTTGGATGGAATTAGACGAGGCACTGTTTTTGGGGAAAGTTTGTAATTCGGGATAAATGCAGTTCACCACCTAGGTTTAAAGGAAATTCCACCAACCAAGGATAAAGAACTATTTGATTCACCACCAAAGATATTAGATAAAGAATCAAGATAATTTAACTCACAAGATGAACTTTCATTTATTCAAAAAACAACAACCCCTAACAAATGACAATATCTCCTTATATAGAGATTAGACTCTGAATAAATATTATAAAAAAATAAAAAAAAGTGATTAAAAAAAGGCAAATAGGATCTTCTCTTCAGCCTTAGAAATTTGTGCACTAATGATAACCAGCAAATATTCACTTCCAAAGCAACAAATTAGGATCATCCTTCCTTAACCCATCACAGCAAATTGTAACCAAAATTAGTTTTGACATGCATAAGTACGAATAGTGGATATTTTGCCGAAGGAATATGGTCAGAAATTAAGGCTTGATTAGTAGTCTTGAGTGCTTCTACATCATTCTCCCCGGGTTGCTTGAGATTTGTCCTCAAATCTGGTAAGTCTCCATCCTCCAAGTAAGGAGAAAGATCAACATTAAAAGTTGCTGAAACTCCATATTCTCCAGGAAGACCAATCTTGTCAGCATTTTTGCCAATTCTCTCCAGAACTTCAAATGGACTGGCAGCTCTAGGCATAAGCTTGTTTTTCCACTAAGAAGGAAATCTTTCATTCCTTAAGTGTAACCACACAAGATCACCTGGCTGGAAATAAACTTTCCTTTCATGTTTATTAGCTTTATTCTTATAAAACTCATAAGCCTTCTCGATCTTGCTTCAAATCTGCTCATGGAGCTTTTTTATTGATTCAGCCCGCTCTTTGCCATTAAAGTTCACATGTGAATTAGATGGAATGAGAATTAAATCAATCGGTGTGAGAGGATTAATTCCATACACAGCTTCGAAAGGTGATCGACCAGTAGTATAACTTGGTGATCGATTATAAGCGAACTCAGCATGTGCAAGCTTCAAATCACAATCTTTTAGAGTTTTATTAACCATTCCTCGAAACAACGTAGTGAGAGTGCGATTGGTTGCCTCCATTTGTCCATTAGTTTGAGGATGACAAGTGGTACTAAATAGAAGTCTGGTCCCGAGCATTCTACATAAGGTCTCCCAGAAATAACTTAAAAACTTAGAATCACGATCAGATACAATAGTCTTCGGAACTCCATGAAGGCGAATGATTTTCTTGATATAAAGATCAGCCACATGAGATGCATCATTCGTCTTGTGACTTGGAATAAAATGAGCCATTTTAGAAAACCGATCAACAACCACCATAATTGCATCTTTTCCCCTCTAAGTTCTCGGAAGAGCCATAATAAAATCCATGCTCACATCTTCCCAATGCTGTAATGGAACAGGAAGGGGCGTATATAGTACTTGATAAAAATTACTCTTTGCTCTTTGACAAGTTGCACACCTCAATATGATAGCACGTACGTCCCCACCATTATTTGGCCAATAAAAGTGTTCTTGAAGGATTTCAAGAGTTTTGTTCAGACCGAAGTGACCAGCCAAACCACCACCATGTGCTTCGCGGATCAGTAGTTCTCTAAATGAACTATTAGGCACACATAATTGGTTTCCCTTGAAAATAAAATCATTTTGGATAGAATATGTACCTTGAATTCCATGCTTGCAACTATCGATAATAGCTTAGAACTCTGGGTCTTCAGTATATAGTTCTTTCATGGATTGAAAACCAAGAATTCTTGAATTAAGAATAGCAAGCATAGAGTACATTCTTGATAAAGCATCCGCAACAACATTAGTATGACCAGGTTCATACTTTGAAACAAAAGAAAAGGATTGAACAAATTCTACATATTTGGCATGTCTTGAGTTGAGCTTGCGTTGGCCACTAATAAACTTCAAAGCTTCATGATAAGAATGAAGTACAAACTGTTTAGGCCTTAAATAGTGACTCCAATAATCAAGAGCTCTCGCAATTACGTAGAACTCCTTATCATAAGTTGAGTAGTTTTTCTTCAAATTAGTTAATTTTTCACTAAATATGTCAATGGCCTTTGTTGTTGAACTAGAACAGCTCCAATGCCAACTCCGCTTGCAACACATTCAACTTCAAACACTTTATCAAAATTAGGAAGGGCAAGAACGGGGATATATCGTTAAAATTAGGAAAACAGCTCCAATGCCAGCTCCATTTTGGCATAAAACTTTTGTTTTCTCAAGGCTTTAAAAGTCTGCTTCAAATGAGAAATATGCTCCTCTTCGCTTTGACTATAAACAATGATATCGTCAAACTATACAACAACAAACCGATCAACAAAGGAACGAAGAACCTCGTTCATAAGCCTCATGAAAGTACTTGGAGCAATAGAAAGTCCGAATGACATAACCACCCATTCATATAAACCTGCCTTAATCTTGCAGGCTGTTTTCCACTCATCTCCTTCCCGCATTCGGATATAGTGATAGGCACTTCGCAAATCTATGTTTGAAAACACAGTAGTACCATATAATTCATCAAGCATATCATCAAGTCTAGGTATAGGATACTTATACTTAATAGTGATGTTGATGGCTCGCCTATCTACACACATTCTGAATGTTCCATCCTTCTTTGGTACGAGTAGAGCCGGAACAGAACATGGGCTCATACTTTCTCGAACATATTCCTTGTTGACGAGTTCATCGACCTCTCTTTGCAACTCCTTTGTTTCCTCTGAGTTGCATCTATATGTTGCTTTGTTCGATAGAGAGGCATCAGGCAGCAAGTCAATTTGGTGCTCAATACCTCTTATTGGAGGTAATCCAGATGGCAATTCTTTGGGGAACACATCTACAAATTCTTTTAACAAAATATGCAATTTTGGATGTATAGGTATTTCTTTATCATTCCTTTTCTCTACAATAAGCAAAGCAAATATATTTTTTTATTTGGTAATGGCTCTCTCAACCTTTGCTTCACTCAAGTAAAGACATTCCTTACTAGTGTTTCCCTCCCCAGGTTGATTTCGATGTATCATGCTCGGTCTCAAAGATTCAAGAGTAATGCATTTTTGTTCCTTGTGAAAAGTGTATGTGTTTTTATGTCCATCATGTACATCCTTTCTATCATATTGCCAAGGTCTGCCTAACAACAATTGACAAGCATCCATGGGAATAATATCGCACAAAACTTCATCTCGATAATTCTTACAAATTGAAAATGATATAAATACTCGTTTGGTTACCTTCACATCACTTTCTTTGCTAAGCCACTGAAGCTTTTAAGGTTGATGATGTTTCGATGTTGGTAGCTTCAGTTTTTCAATCATGGTTGTCGAGGCGACATTGGTGCAGCTTCCTCCATCGATAATCATCGTACACTCCTCCCCTTTAATAGTACAACGGGAGTGGAAGATATTCTTCCTTTGCTCTTTCTCTTCAGTAGATATCTCAGCATGTAATGCTCTCCATATCACCAACAACTCGCCATCATCGGCCTTTTCAATGATATTCTTGGATTCTTCAGCTTCAGAATCATTCGGGTCATGTTCTTTGCCTACCTCTCGAATTTCCAAATCTATCTTCTCAATTTCTTGAAGATTCATAACTCATCGATTTGGACAATTAGCTTGCAAATGCCCATAACCATGGTACTTAAAACATTTCCTTGTCTCACCATCAACTTTCTTGCTGGTCTCTTTGACGGGTTCCACCAACTTCTCTTTACCCTTAGATTTTGACAAAATACTTTCATATTTGCTTGAGGAAGCATCCCTATAATAGGATGTCTCCTTCGAGTAGGTTTTGGAAGAAATCATCTTGCTTCTTTTTATTTGTTTCTCAACATTCATTGCAAGTTTGCAAATATCTTCAAATGTCCAATAAGGCTGAAGTTCAACCAAATCACCAATTTTCTGATTCATGCCACCAAGGAATCGAGCGATGGTTTGCTCGAGAACTTCTGGAACACATCTCATTATGATTTATTCGAACTCACGAATATATTCTTCAATACTCAGCCATTGTTGTCTCAGGGAATTCATCTTAAGAAATAGATCTTGCTTATAGGTATCGGGCAAGAATCTCCTTTTCATGAGCTTCTTGAGTTTTTCCCACGAGTTGATTCACCTTTTCCCTTCTCTAGCCTGCTAATGCTTTGAATTCTCCCACCATAGAGAAGGATATTTGGTAAGTTTCAGAAGAGCAATTTTGCACTTCTTCTCATCCGAGTAGGACATGAAGTCAAAAACTCGTTCAATGGCATGGAGCCAATCGACAAAGTTGTCAGGAGTGAGACTTTCCTCGAATTTAGGTATATCTATTTTAATATCACGGTCATTCTCATGGTTTATTCTTCTTCTTCGAACTTGGTGCTCAGAGGCACTAGAGTTGTTTCTAGTGAAATCAAAATTATTATTAGAATTGTGATGCGAATTTGAATCATCATGGTGTCGTTGAACATTGAGATGCCTTACAGGTTTCTTTTGTCTTGTCGGGTTCTCTAAAAGATTTAGAATTCGATCCATTTGCCTTTGGAGATTCTCTATAGCACGATCTCGCCTTGGGTTGTGCACTTGCTCAAATGTCAAGCCCCATGGAACTTGTCTGTCATCCATGATAAGAAGAAATAACAACACAAAGGAATCACTTAAAATAAGTTCAACCTTGAGCTCTGATGCCGAATTGATGCGTGCGTGGGTGAGTGATTCCGAGCAGAAAATATTAAATTCTAGGTTTGCACGATTTTGAAGTAAATGAGCATAACTACCTTAATACAGATCGGATTGACTGGATTCAAAAAGCCACAGATCGAAGACTCGTTATCTACAACATTGGTGTTTACAGTATCCCCAAATAAGTTATGTGGAGTGCTCAATTCTGGATGGAATTAGACGAGACACTATTTTTGGGGAATGTTTGTAATTTGGGATAAATGCAGTTCACCACCTAGGTTTGAAGAAAATTCCACCTACAAAGGATAAAGAACTGTTTGATTCACCACCAAAGATGTTGGATAAAAAATCTAGATAATTCAACTCATAAGAGGAACTTTCATTCTTTCAAAAAACAACAACCCCATTACAAATGACAATGTCTCCTTATATAGAGATTAGACTCAAAATAAAATATTATAAAAAAATAAAAAAAAAAGTAAATAAAAAATATGGCAAATAGGATCTTCTCTCCGGCCTTAGAAATTTGTCCACCAATGATAACCAGCAAATATTCACTACTAAAGACAGTAACCAATTAGGATAATCCTTCCTTAACTCATCGTAGTAAATTGTAACCGAAATTAGTTTTGAAATGCATAAGTATGGATAGTGGATATTTTGCCGAAGGAATGTGGTCAGGAATTAAGGCATGATTAGTAGTGTCGAGTGCTTCCGCATCAGTTGGGTAATTCAAAGCAGTTCCTCCCAACTTCTCACTTAAAAATGCAATTGGCTGCTTATCATACATCAAAATAGCTTCATTCCATATTTCTACGGCTTCACATTCAATTTCAAAAGTTTTGTTAAAGTCAGGTAATACTAACATAAAGGTAGAAAATAACCTTTCTTTAATAATAATAAATGCATTTTCTTGATTATAGACCCAATGAAAACTAGCATTCTTTTTTAAAATTTCAGTGTTGGTGTGGCAAAATGTGCTAGTCTTTAACAAACCATCGATAAAAACTAGCCAAACCATGAAAGCTTCTTAACTCAATGATGCTCTTAGGCGTTGGCCACTCCTTGATCGCCTTAACCTTCTCTTCATTAACTTCAAAACTTTTCCTACTAATAACAAAACCAAGGAAAACAACCTTCTCCATGCAAAAAGTACATTTCTAAAAATTAGCATACAACTTTTCATTTCTCAAAACAACAAGCACACATCTCAAATGTTCAACATGATCATCTATACTCTTGCTAAATACTAGGAGGTCATCAAAATAAACAACAACAAATTTTCCAATAAATGCACTCTAAACATGGTTCATGAATCTCATTAAAGTGCTAGATGCATTAGTAAGACCAAATGACATAACAAACCATTCATACGATCCATATTTAGTCTTAAATGTAGTTTTCCATTCATCACATTCTTTCATTCTTATCTGTTTATATCCACTCTTAAGATCTATCATGCCAAAAATACAAGACTAATGTAACTCATCAAATATATCATCTAACCTAGGTAAAAAAAGATGATACTATACCGTGATGTTGTATACGGCCCTGTAATAAATGCACATACACCATGTCTCATCCTTTTTAGGCACCAAAAGTACTGGTACTGCACATGGACTCAGGCTTTCCCTCACATATCCCTTGCTCAACAACTCTCCGACTTGTCTTTGAAGCTCCTTTGTTTCCTCGGGATTACTTCTATAGGTTGGTCGATTTGGGATAACAGCCCCAGGTAGGAAGTCAAGTTGATGTTTGATACCTGTAATGGATGGCAGTCCACTAGGAACTTCCTCTAGGAACACACCATCGAACTCCTGCAACAAAGAAACAACCAGGCTAGGAAGCGATTAATTAGTTTTATCGTTAGTTGGGTAGGATTCCTTGTATAACATAAAAATCATCGGCTGATCTGCGATAAAAACATTCCTAACCTCACTTTCTTTTGCATAGAAACTCACTTTTGTTTTTCCCTCTCTCAACTAATTCTTTTTCACTCTTTTTCTTTTCACTCTCATTTTTGCTTGAAGTTTCAGCCTCTCTTTTTTTATCAACCTAACTCAACAATTTTATTTGATCCCCATAAACTTGCCTTGGAGACAAAGAAACAAGTGTAACTAATTTACCATCTTTTACAAAGTTGTCCCTATTTCAAAACCCATCATGCGTCACCTTTCTATCATATTGTCATGGTCTCCCCAAAAAGATATTACGAGCATGCATAGGAGCCACATCACAAAGCACTTTGTCATTGTACCTCTCAATATTGAAAGACACTAAGACTTGCTTATTTACCTAGACCTCCCCACAATCACTCAACCATTGTAGCTTGTAAGGCCTCGGATGTTTCAACAAAGGCGATCACAAATTCTCAACAAGGGTGTTACTAACAACATTGGTACAACTTCTCCCATCAATGATTATACTCAATACCTTGATGTTAACACTACATCTAGTATGAAATATGTTTTTCCTTTGCTGGTCTATTTCATCCACCTTGACTTATGTCTTAAAAGTATGCCTAGTAACAAAAAGTTCACCTTCCTAAGCATATGCATTCCCATCATCACCACTAACATCTTCCAAAGGTGGCATATCATCACTTTCATTCTCTCTTGCGGCCTCCACTTCCCCGTTGTCTTTCATAATCATCACTTTTGTTTGGGCATTGTGAAGCAATATGACCTGAACCCAAACACTAGAAACATTTGATGTCACGATTACGATTTACTTCGGTTTCAAATTTACCTTAATGCTTGGTAGAGTCATCTTACTTGGAAATAGTCTTGTCATGTGTTTCATTACTGCCTCACTTCAATTTCCATGCAAGAATTGAAGCTGAAAAATATTTTACTAGTCCCTTTATATTCAACAGCCTTTCATCTTCATAGCCATATGTACCATGTCCTCCAACTCCACATAATATTGTAACTCCATCACATTGGCAATGTCTCGATTCAAACCATTCCAAAATTATCATTGTAGCCTCTCGATCCTCCTCAACATTAGCTCTAATCATAGCAAACTTCATATCTTTGTAATAATCTTCCACACTCTTTAAACCTTTTTTCATACTTTGGAGCATTTGTAAAAGATCCCTATGATACTGGCTTGGTATGAATCTTCTTCTTATGAGAGCCTTTAAATCATTCCAAGTATCAAAAGGCCTCTCGTTATTCCTCCTCTAGTTAGTCACTATCTGGTCCCACCAAACAAGTGCATAATCTTGGAATTCAATAACTACTAGCTTTACCTTCTTTTCCGTTGAAAAGTTATGGGAATCAAAAATCAACTCAATATTATTCTCCTACTCTAAATGTGCTTCTGGATTATTTCAACCTTGGAAAGGTGGTATTTTTTTTAGAGCTACAGTAATTAAAATAGAGAGAGCCCCAAACAAAAAAAAATGAAAAATGAAGAATAAATAAGCAAAGAAGTATGAAACCCAAAAAAAAGGACTATTATTGAAGATCTAGGGTTTGCACTAAAAGTTGAAATGACATTGTCGAAAAATGACGATAAATAGTGCCAAAGAGGCAATGAACAGTAAAACCCAAAGGGATGACCCAAAATGTAGATTTTGGGTTTACACAAAAATCTATAAAATGAACACCACCAAAAATGTGATTAACATTACTGAAATGAGGGTTAAAATTTAATAATAAAAATTGAAGACCTGATTTGCAACAGAGGCCCTGATACCAAATAACGTGAACCCGCGAAGTAAAAAACTCATTTGAACACGTACTCTGAAATTGACTTCAAACCACAAGAAATAAAGAAAAAGAACCAAGTAATTGATAAATATATTGACCCAATTATCAACAATGAATAAAGAACCAGGGGTATGAATAATGTAAACCTATTGAAACTTGTCAAAAAGAGCCAATGAAATCTTACTCCATGAACCCAATGAAAACACGTTTCAAGAACTCAGATTTGATTGGTGAATGCCACAAAGAAATGTTTCTTTCATAAGTTCAGGAGTTCATTCAAGAACAGGCAGAGAAAACTCAACTCTCTCAATATGAAAATTTTAGAATATCATTCATCAAGTTATTCTTTCAATATCATAGTGGCCTGTTTATATAATAACGGGAAGAATCTTAATTAACAAGGCTAAAAATTCAGCCCAAAAGAAGCAAAAGTTAGGACAACCCAACAAAAATACAAATTTAGGCTTAATATGATGAAAAACTGCCCCCATTGAGCAAAACAAATAAATGGTTCAGCCCAATTAAATTGTACAACTCCATGTTCCAAGTTAGACCAACATTTTTTGTTCCTTGAAGCAAATTGATTAGGGCTACTCTTTCATTATTGAAGCTCATCTTTAAATTAAAGTCTAGTTAACATGGTGTCCAAATTAGGCCCAAGAGGATTGCACCAACCCAGCCAATGCTTCCTTGATCTTCTAAGCTATTAACATTGTAATTGGATAATCTAGTACATTTAAGGGATTATGAACAGTAACCGTGCCAATCGATCCAAACATGACTCATCACATATAGTGATATAGTCATAGTCATATTATCATATAGTCATATAGTTATATAGTTATATAGTCATTTAGTTAGATAATCATATAGTCATATAATCATATAGTTATATAGTCATATTGTCATATTGTCATAAAGTCATATAATCATATAGTCACATAGTCACATAGACACATAGTAATATAGTCAAATAGTCATATAATCATATAGTCATATAGTCAGATATTCATAGAGCCAGAAGTTCATATAGTCATATAGTCATATAGTCAGATAGTCATATAGTAAGATAGTGATATGGTAATATAGTCATAGTCATATAGTCAGTTAGTCATAGTCATATAGTCATTTAGTTAGATAGTCATATAGTCATATAGTTAGAAAGTAATATAATCATAAATTCATATAGTCATATAGTCAGATAGTCAGATAGTAAGATAGTCATATAGTCAGATAGTAAGATGGTCATATAGTCAGATAATCAGATAGTTAGATAGTCATATAGTAATATAGTCATATAGTTTGATAGTCATATAGTCAGACACTAAGATAGTCATTGTCAGATAGGCATACAGTCATATAGTTTTATAGTATATAGTCATATAGTGAGATTGTAATATTGTCAGATAGTCAGATAATCAAATAGTCATATAGTCAGATAGTTAATAAGTCATATAGTCATATAGTCTATAGTCATATAGTCAGATAGTAGAATAGTCAGATAGATAATCATATAGTCAGATTGTCAGATAGTCATATAGTCAAATATTCATATAGTCATATATTCATATAGTTAGATAGTCATATAGTCTGAGACTCATATTGTTAGATAGTCATATAATTAAATAGTCGTATAGTTAGATAGTTATATTGTGAGATAGTCATATAGTCATATAGTAATAGTCATATAGTAAGATAGTCATATAGTCAGATAGTAATATAGTCAAATAGTCTTAGAGTGATACAGACATATTATCACACAGTCATATTGTCATATAGTCAGATAGTTATATAGTCATAAAGTTATAAAGTCAAATACTTATATAGTCATATGTAGATAGTCAGAGCCATATAGTCATATAATCATATAGTCAGTTAGTCATGGTCATATAGTCATGGTCATATAGTCAGAGAGTCATATATTCATATAGTCATATAGTCAGATAGTTAGATAGTCAGATAATCAAATTTTAATATAGTCATATAGTTAGATATTCATATAATCATAAAGGCATATAGTCATATAGTCATATAAACATATAGGCATATAGCCAGATAATTAATTAGTCATATAGTCATATAGTCAGATAGTCATATAGTAAAACACTAAGATAGCCATATAGTAAGATAGGCATATAGTTTATAACAATTTAGTGAGATAGTAATATAGTCAGATAATCAGATAGTCATATAGTCAGATAGTTAAATAGTCAGATAGTCATATAGTATATAGTCATATAGTCAGAAAGTAATATAGTTTGATAGTTAGATAGTCATATATACATATATTCATATAGTCATAAGGTCATATAGTTAGTCATATAGTTAGAGTCATATTTAAAGATAGTCATATAGTTAAATCGTCGTATAGTCAGATAGTTATAGTGTGAGATAGTCATATAGTCAGATAATGATATAGTTAAATAGTCATATGGTAATATTCATATAGTCAGATAGTCATATTATCATATAGTTATATAGTCAGATAGTCATATTATCATATAGTCATATAGTCAGATAGTCATAGAATAATAAATTCATATAGTCAGATAATCATATAATCATGTAGTTAGATAGTCATATAGTAATATATTCATATAGTTAGATAATCAGATAGTCATATAGTTATATAATCAGATAGTCAGATAGTCAGATAAATATACAGTCATACAGTCATATAGTAATTTTATCATATAATAAGATAGTCAGATTGTCATATAGTCAGATAGTGATATAATCAAATAGTCAGATAGTTAAATAGTTAGATAGTCAGATAGTTAGATAGTCAAATAGTCAGATTGTTATATAGTCAGATAGTCACATAGTCATATCGTCAAATAGTAATATAGTCAGATAGTCATATCGTCAGATATTAATATAGTAAAATAGTCATATAATTAGATAGGCATATAGTCAGATAGTCATATAGTCAGATGGTCATATATTCAGATATTCATATATTAAGATAGACAAGTAGACAAATAGTAATGTAGTCAAATAGTCATAAAGTCGGATCGTGAAGTAATCAGATATTCATGTAGTCATATAGTCATGTAGTCTAATAGTCATGTAGTCTGATAGCGTTTAGTCTGATAGTCATATAGTCAGACACTAAAATAGTCATTGTCAGATAAGCATACAGTTAGATAGTCATATAGTATATAGTCATATAGTGAGATTGTAATATTGTCAGATAGTCAGATAATCAAATAGTCATATAGTCAGAAAGTTAAATAGACAGATAGTCATATAGTCTATAGTCATATAATCAGATAGTAATATAGTCAGATATATAATCATATAGTCAGATTGTCAGATAGTCATATATTCATATAGTTAGATAGTCCGATAGTCTAACACTCATATTGTTAGATAGTCATATAGATAAATCGTCGTATAGTCAGGTAATTATATTGTGAGCTAGTCATATAGTCATATAGTCTTTTAATCATATAGTCGAATAGTCATATAGTAATAGTCATATAGTAAGATACTCATATAGTCAGATAGTAATATTGTCAGACAGGCTTAGAGTGATATAGTCATATAACACAGTCATATTGTGATATAGTTAGATATTCATATAGTCATAGAGTTATAAAGTCAAATAGTTATATAGTCATATGTGGATAGTCAAAGTCATATAGTCATATAATCATATAGTCAGATAGTCATATAGTTAGATATTCATATAATCATAAAGTCATATAGTCATATAGTCAGATAATTAATTAGTCATATAGTCATATAGTCAGATAGTCATATAGTCAGACACTAAGACAACCATATAGTCAAATAGGCAAATAGATTATAGTCATTTAGTGAGATAGTAATATAGTAAGATAATTAGTTAGCCATATAGTCAGATAGTTAAATAGTCAGATAGTCATATAGTATATAGTCATATAGTCAGAAAGTAATATAGTTTGATAGTTAGATAGTCATATATACATATATTCATATAGTCATATGATCATATAGTAAGTCATATAGTTAGAGTGTCATATTTAAAGATAGTCATATAGTCAAATAGTCGTATCGTCAGATAGTTATAGTGTGAGATAGTCATATAGTCATATAATCATATAGTTAAATAGTCATATGGTAATATTCATATAGTCAGATAGTCATATTGTCAGATAGCCATATAGTCAGATAGTCATAGAATGTTATAGTCATATAGTCAGATAATCATATAGTCATATAGTTAGATAGTCATGTAGTCATATAGTTTTATATTCATATAGTTAGATAGTCATATAGTCATATAGTTATATAATCAGATAGATTGTCAGATAATCATATAATCATACAGTAATATAGTAATATTGTCATATAATAAGATAGTCAGATTGTCATATAATAAGATAGTGATATAATCAAATAGTCAGATAGTTAAATAGTTAGATAGTCAAATAGTTAGATAATAATATAGTCATATAGTCAGATTGTTATATAGTATGACAATCATATAGTCAGATAGTCAGATAGTCATATAGTCATATAGTCAGATAGTCATATAGTCAGATAGTCACATAGTCATATAGTCAAATAGTCATATAGTTAGATAGTCATATCGTCAGATAGTAATATAGTAAAATAATCATATAATCAGATAGTCATATAGTTAGATAGTCATATAGTCAGATGGTATTATATTCAGATATTCATATATTAAGATAGTCAAGTAGACATATAGTAATGTAGTCAAATAGTCATCTAGTCCGATAGTGAAGTAATCAGATATTCATGTAGTCGGATAGTCATGTAGTATGATATCATGTAGTCAGATAGTAATATAGTCAAATAGTCATATAATCAAGTCATATAATCAGATAGTTAGATAGTCATATAGTCAGATAGTCAAATAATCATATATTCAATAGTCATATAGACAAATAATCATATAGTTAAGTCATATAGTTATAGTCATATATTAATATAGAATATAGTCAGATAATCATATAGTCATATGATCACATAATCATATAGTCATATAGTCAGATAGTCATATAGTCTTATAGTTAGATAGTCATATAGTCTTATAGTTAGATAGTCATAATCATATAGTTAGATAATCATATTGTCAGATAGTCAGATAATCATATAATCAAATTCTCATATAGTCATATAATTAGATAGTCAGATAGTCATATAGTCAGCTAATCCTATAGTTAGATAATCAGATAGTCAGATAGTTATAATATCAGATAGTAAGATATACATTTTGTCACATAGTCATATAAGAAATATAGTCAGATAAACATATATTTATATAGTCATATATTCATATAGTTATAAAGTCATATAGTGATGGTCTGATAGTCATATAGTCATTAGTCAGAGAGCCATATAGTCATATAGTCATTTAGTCAAATAGTCACATAGTCATTTAGTCAAATAGTCATATAGTCAGATGATCATATAGGCATATAGTCAGATTATCAGATAGTTAGATTGTCAGGTAGTCAGTTAGTCATATAGTCAAATAGTCTCACTCATATAGTCATATAGTAATATAGTCAAATAGTCAGATAGTCATATAGTCATCTAATCATGTAGACATTGTCATGTAGTCATATATTCATATAGTCAAATATTAAATAATTCGTTAGTCACATAGTCAGATAGACATATAGGCAGATAATACTCATTCATACAATCATATAGTCATAGAGTAATATAATAAGATAGTCAAATAGTCAGAGACAGATATAATCAGATAGTTAGATAGTTAATATTTAAATAGGTAGTCAGATAGTTAGATAGTCATATATAAAGATAGTCATATAGTAAAATAGTCATATAGTCAGATAGTCATATAGTCTGATAGTCATATAATCAGATAGTAATATAGCCCGATAGTCATATAGTCAAATAAACAGATCATCAGATAGTCTTATAATAAGAGAGTATTATAGTCAGATATGCATATAATCAAATATTAATATAGTCAGATAGTCATATAGTTAGATAGTCATATCGTCAGATATTCATAAAATTAGATAGTCAAGTAGTCAGATAGTCATGTAGTCAGATAATGAAGTAATCAGATATACATGTAGTAAGATAGTCATGTATTTATATAGTCATATAATCATATAGACATATAGTCAGCTAGTCATTTAATCAGATAGACAGATAGTCAGATAGTCAAACAGTCATATATTCAGATAGTAATATAAACAGATATTCAAATAGTGAGATATTCATTTAGTCAAATCATAATATAGTCATTTAGACATATAGTCATTTAGTCATATAGTGATATAGTCTGATATTCAAATAGTCATATAGTCATATATACATATATTCATATAGTCATATGGTCATATAGTAAGTCATATAGTTAGAGTGTCATATTTAAAGATAGTCATATAGTCAAATAGTCGTATCGTCAGATAGTTATAGTGTGAGATAGTCATATAGTCATATAATCATATAGTTAAATAGTCATATGGTAATATTCATATAGTCAGATAGTCATATTGTCAGATAGCCATATAGTCAGATAGTCATAGAATGTTATAGTCATATAGTCAGATAATCATATAGTCATATAGTTAGATAGTCATGTAGTCATATAGTTTTATATTCATATAGTTAGATAGTCATATAGTCATATAGTTATATAATCAGATAGATTGTCAGATAATCATATAATCATTCAGTAATATAGTAATATTGTCATATAATAAGATAGTCAGATTGTCATATAATAAGATAGTGATATAATCAAATAGTCAGATAGTTAAATAGTTAGATAGTGAAATAGTTAGATAATAATATAGTCATATAGTCAGATTGTTATATAGTATGACAATCATATAGTCAGATAGTCAGATAGTCATATAGTCAGATAGTCATATAGTCAGATAGTCACATAGTCATATAGTCAAATAGTCATATAGTTAGATAGTCATATCGTCAGATAGTAATATAGTAAAATAATCATATAATCAGATAGTCATATAGTTAGAGAGTCATATAGTCAGATGGTATTATATTCAGATATTCATATATTAAGATAGTCAAGTAGACAGATAGTAATGTAGTCAAATAGTCATCTAGTCCGATAGTGAAGTAATCAGATATTCATGTAGTCGGATAGTCATGTAGTATGATATCATGTAGTCAGATAGTAATATAGTCAAATAGTCATATAATCAAGTCATATAATCAGATAGTTAGATAGTCATATAGTCAGATAGTCAAATAATCATATATTCAATAGTCATATAGACAAATAATCATATAGTTAAGTCATATAGTTATAGTCATATATTAATATAGAATATAGTCAGATAATCATATAGTCATATGATCACATAATCATATAGTCATATAGTCAGATAGTCATATAGTCTTATAGTTAGATAGTCATATAGTCTTATAGTTAGATAGTCATAATCATATAGTTAGATAATCATATTGTCAGATAGTCAGATAATCATATAATCAAATTCTCATATAGTCATATAATTAGATAGTCAGATAGTCATATAGTCAGCTAATCCTATAGTTAGATAATCAGATAGTCAGATAGTTATAATATCAGATAGTAAGATATACATTTTGTCACATAGTCATATAAGAAATATAGTCAGATAAACATATATTTATATAGTCATATATTCATATAGTTATAAAGTCATATAGTGATGGTCTGATAGTCATATAGTCATTAGTCAGAGAGCCATATAGTCATATAGTCATTTAGTCAAATAGTCACATAGTCATTTAGTCAAATAGTCATATAGTCAGATGATCATATAGGCATATAGTCAGATTATCAGATAGTTAGATTGTCAGGTAGTCAGTTAGTCATATAGTCAAATAGTCTCACTCATATAGTCATATAGTAATATAGTCAAATAGTCAGATAGTCATATAGTCATCTAATCATGTAGACATTGTCATGTAGTCATATATTCATATAGTCAAATATTAAATAATTCGTTAGTCACATAGTCAGATAGACATATAGGCAGATAATACTCATTCATACAATCATATAGTCATAGAGTAATATAATAAGATAGTCAAATAGTCAGAGACAGATATAATCAGATAGTTAGATAGTTAATATTTAAATAGGTAGTCAGATAGTTAGATAGTCATATATAAAGATAGTCATATAGTAAAATAGTCATATAGTCAGATAGTCATATAGTCTGATAGTCATATAATCAGATAGTAATATAGCCCGATAGTCATATAGTCAAATAAACAGATCATCAGATAGTCTTATAATAAGAGAGTATTATAGTCAGATATGCATATAATCAAATATTAATATAGTCAGATAGTCATATAGTTAGATAGTCATATCGTCAGATATTCATAAAATTAGATAGTCAAGTAGTCAGATAGTCATGTAGTCAGATAATGAAGTAATCAGATATACATGTAGTAAGATAGTCATGTATTTATATAGTCATATAATCATATAGACATATAGTCAGCTAGTCATTTAATCAGATAGACAGATAGTCAGATAGTCAAACAGTCATATATTCAGATAGTAATATAAACAGATATTCAAATAGTGAGATATTCATTTAGTCAAATCATAATATAGTCATTTAGACATATAGTCATTTAGTCATATAGTGATATAGTCTGATATTCAAATAGTCATATAGTCATATAGTGATATAGTCATAGAGTCGTATAATCATATATTCATATATTCATATAGTCATATAGTAAGAGACTAAGATAATAATATAATATGATAGTCATACAGTCAGGTAGTCATATAGTATATAATCATTTAGTCAGATAGTAATATATTTAGAAAGTCAGATAGTCATATATTCATATAGTTACATAGTCATATATTCAAATAATCATATAATAAGATAGTTATATAGTCAGATAATCATATAGTTAGAGAGTTATATTGCAAGATAGTTATATAGTCAAATAGTCATATAGTCCGATAGGTATATTGTGAGATAGTTATATACTCATATAGTCATATTGTCATATTGTCAGATAGTCATATAGTCATATAGTCATATAGTTATATAGTAATATAGTCATATAGTCATATAATCATATTATCATATAGTCATATAGTCATAGTCATATATTCATATAGTTATATAGCCATATAGTCATATAGTCATAGAGTAATATCATATAGTAATAGTCTTATAGTCAGATAGTCAGTTTTCAAATAGTCAGATAATCATAGTCATACACTCATATTGTCATATAATAAAATAGTAATATAGTAAGATAGTGATATAATAAGATAGTGATATAATTAGCTTGTCAGATAGTTAAATAGTCAGATACTAAGATAGTCAATTAGTCATAAAGTTAGTCATATTATCATATAGTCAGATAGTCATATAGTCTGAAAATCACATAGCCACATAATCATATAGTCATATAGTCAGATATTTATATCGTCAAATAGTAATATACTAAGTTAGTCATCTAATCAGATAGTCATATAGTCAGATATTCATATAGTCAAATAGTCAAGTAGTAAGATAGTCATGTAGTCAGATAGTGAAGTAGTCAGATATTCATGTAGTCAGATAGACATGTAGTCAGATAGTCATGTAGTTAGAGAGTCGAATAGTTAGATTGTCAGATTATCAACAAGTCATATAATCAGATAGTCATATAGTTAAATTTAATATATTCAGATCGTCATATAGTCAGATAGTCAGATAATCAAATAGTCATATAGTCAGATTGTTAAATAGTCATACTTATATAGTCATATAGTCATAGTTATATATTTATATAGTCATATAGTCATATAATCATATAATCTTATAGTCATATATTCATATAATAATATAATCTTATAGTCATATTATAAGATAGTCATATAAACATATTGTTAGATAATCATATTATTAAATAGTCAAATCATCATATAGTTAGATCTTCATATAGTCAGAAATTCAGTCATATGGTTATATATTCAGATAGTCATATAGTCAGATAATCATATAGTCAGATAGTGAGATAATCAAATAGTCAGACAATTATATAGTTGGATAGTCAAATATACATATAGTCAAATAGTCAGATAGACATATAGTCACATAGTCATATAGTCATATAGTATTATAGTCATATAGTTAGATAGTCAGATAATCATATAGTCTATTAGTCAAAGTGTCATATAATCATAGAGACATATAGACATATACACATATAGCCATATAGTCATAAAACATATAGTTATATAGTCAGATAGTCATATTGTCAGATAGTTAGATAGTCAGATAGTCAGATAGTTAGATAGTCAGTTAGTCATATAGTTTAAGTCATATAGTCAAATAGTCTTATAGTCATAGAGTCATATAGTCATATAGTCATATAGTAATATAGTCATATAGTAATATAGTCGTATAGTAATATAGTCATATAGTAAAATACTCACATACTCACAGTCATATAGTAATATAGTCATATAGTCATATATTCATATATTCATATATTCATATAGTCATATAGTCAGATAGTCAGATAGTCTTATAGTCATATATTATATATTCTGATATATAGTTAGTCATATAGTCAGAAAGTACTTAGTCATACAATCATATAGTAATATAATTATATAATAAGATAGTCATATAAGAAAATAGTAATATAATTATATAGTCATATAGTTAAATAGTTAGATAGTTAGATAGTCATAGAGTCAGATAGTCTAATGTTCAGAAAGTCATATCGTCAGATAGTCATATTGTTAGATAGTCATATAGTTAGATAGTCATATCGTCAGATAGTCATATAGTAAGATAGTCATATAGTCAGATATCCATATAGTCATATATTAATATAGTTAGATATTCATATAGTTAGATAGTCATATCATTAGATATTCATATAGTTAGATAGTCAAGTAGTCAGATAGTCATGTAATCAGATTGACATATAGTCAGATAATGAAGTAATCATATATAGATGTAGTAAGATAGCCATGTTGTAAGATAGTCATGTAGTCAAATAGTTATATAGTCAAATAGTCAAATAGTCTGCGATTCATTTAGTCAGTTGACAGATAGTCAGTCATATAGTCATATTCAGATAGTGATATAGTTAGATAGTCAAATAGTCAAAGAATCATATACTTAGATATCCATATAGTCATATACTTAGATATCATATACTTAGATATCCATATAGTCATATAGTCAAAGAATCATATACTTAGATATTCATATAGTTAGATAGTCATATCGTTAGATATTCATATAGTTAGATAGTCAACTAGTATGAACTTTCTTGGTGTTGATGAAAGAAGAATGAGATATTATAGAATTGACTTGGATATAAAGAAAAAGTTAAATTTGTAGTACTACATGGAACTAGTTGGACACTTGAATTACGAAGATAAAAGTTGATAGAAATCATAAGAGTTGAGATTTAGAAGACACTAATTACATGACTAATCAAGGTACAGAGTTTTATATTTGTATATAAAAATGTGATCTTATAGTAATTGAATGAATTTTATAAAATAAATCCACAATTCACACTCTTAAATGAATATATTGCTATAATCCATAATTTATATATCATCCCTTTTTTTGATAAGTAATAAGCACTATAAAATTTTGTTCGAACTATTATATTTTTGGATTACAGCATATTTCCCAAAATAAAAATTAAATCCCAGTTTTGATTTTTTTCATGATCATCACGGCGTCATTGGATTTTCCTTCATATTAACTTCTGTTTTTTCTTTCCAGATGTTAGAAATTAAATCTTTTACATCTTTTTTCTGCATCTAGCAACATATGTTGTGCCATAATATATTCTATTTTTTTCTTTGCAAATAGAACATTAATAAAAGATGGTTCAAAATTTGCCATCAAAATTTTGTGGGATTGAGGTTGAGAATAGCTGATCTTTGGTTCTTAATCTGCATTATTCTACTATCCAAAGATAGATAGCATCTTTTTGGATGTAATTTTTAAACCAAATTATTATAGAACTTATATATCATCCTTGATTTAGCTAGCAATAGATTATATAACTCATTTTTTAAAAAATGATATATCTAATGATAATCATCCATTATATATTAATAAAATATCTAATAAAATAGATTTAGGAAAATCTAATAGAAAAATTTGTGCAAATCATAAGTAATTGGAAATGAAACCCAAAATATACACAATGTTTATCACTCGATTATTAAATTTTCTATTATCTAAATACATACATATATACATACGTACATATGTGTGTGTGCGCGTGTGTGTGTATTTATATAAGTATATTTATTTATTTATTTATATAATGTATATATATTGTTGTGTATGTGTGTATGTATAAATACATAAATAAATAAATACATACATATGTGTATGTTTGATATATGTGTGTGTGTGTGTGTGTTGGATATATGTGAATATATTTTTATATATAAATATATACATACATATGTATGTTTGTATGTATACTATATATCTAAATATATGTGTATGCACATATTTATACACACACAATCACACACTCAAACTCACACACACACACACACACAAAAAATATATATATATATATATGAGTGCGTGTGGGTGTGTGTTTCGGATGCCTGGATATATTTAAAACAAAAGGAGTCATTATAGAAAAGTTTTCAAAAATGAGTTATAGAGAAATATAAAAAACTAATGATATTCTTACAGAAGTACAAAGACATATTAAAGAAGAATTATTAGAAGTAAAAAATGTTAAGAAGCACAAATGAGGACTTATAAAGAGAAGGATATATTTTTACACAAACAAATCATTATGAAGACAAAAAGAAGCATACAAGAAAGAAGAGAAGAATAAAGCCTACAAACAAAAACACAAATATTATTCATGAACAGAAACTCATCCAATAAATGAAAAAAAAAATAACAATACGAGTTATTTTTTTTATTTTATAATACTATTATAATTCTTATTGACAATCAATTGAATAAAAAGAAAACTCTAGGGGCTCAAAAAATAAAGGGAGGATTAGGTAATTGGATTGCTTTTCATATTTGGTATAAATTAAAAACTCTCAACACCAATAACTGTCATAGCCTTTTGCCTAGGCAAGTTCTATCAACTCAAATAACTAAAAGTTATCTTCCCATAGTTGTTAGCTATAAATAAATATAAATAAATAAATATCAATAAATATCATATTTTTTTCTATCTATAATGTTAATTTGGTGATGGCATGATGCATTTTTTTTCATTGATTTAGAATATAAATAAATATCAACCATGGGTGTGATTTTTTTAGTTAATGAATATTGTTTTAATAGGATATCATCATCATCAATATGTTTGTTTCTTTGGTGTTATTAACATTATCAACCATGTATAACATAGCACGTATAAAAATTTACTATTTTGTAGTAGTAGTTCATACTAATTATTAGGACTACTAATGATATGAGTCGAGTTCGAGGTTAATTGAGCTCGAGTAGAGTTCGAGATCAATTGAGCTCGAGGTCAATTGAACATATATAACATATGTTCGTTATCATCATACTTATATTGTAGGTCCTTATATATTTTCATAAAAATTATTTATTTTAATATTCTTTTTGCACATATATATTTTATTTTGAAATTTTTATTAGATCTAGTGAGGTGAAGTTTATGTTTTGTTGCATATTTAATAATCTTGGCTTTGCGTGCTTTTGTATACAACCTATGAATAAAATTATTGTTCTAGGCCAAGAATAAAATATCATGTATTAATTTTATTTTGAATTATTATTGTTTTTGTTAAACTTGAATTTTTTGTGTTTTAATGATGTTATTTTTGAGATTTATTTCCTAGTGAGATGAGACCAAATACTTAAGGATAAATTGATGGTCAAAAAATAATCAATATGAAAAATATTGAATATTAATAATCAATGGTAGAGGCAGCTGCAACAGGGCGGGTAACAACAGCGGGAGCAACAGGAACAATAACAAATATGGTATATACGTACGTATATAGTTAGTATATAGGTACATATAATACTGTAGTATTTTATGTACATATACACTGAGTATATATGTACTCAGTATCTATGTACTAATATTACTATAGTTTATATAAAGTGAATAAGTGAAGATGTTTTTGCATACTTCCAAATCTAATATTTACTATAAAATGAACAAGTCATAAAGATTTCTCAATTATATAGCTAAACTCTGATTCAATTATTTTACAAGAATTTTGGACTCAATTATAAAAAAACTTAATTGGTCAAGAATATCAATTTGCTAATTTTATGTCTCATTTTCACCTGATGCAAAATAGCATTTGATTTATTGAAAACTTTAACTCTTAAACCACCTTACTAATATGAGGGGAAGATTGTTGAAACTTCAATAATTACACATGCGCATGTTTTGTTTGTTGAACTTCAACATACATAAATATAATGAGCAATGTATATTCACCATATATATTGAATTTGAGTTTAAGTAAAAAATATTTAATTCAAGCAATTAGAGATATAAATCAAGTTATGAATAAAATAAAAATTTTGGGATTTAACTAAAGCAATTAAAGATAAAATCATGTGATGAATTTGAGTTAAGTAAAAATGGATTAAACTATAATTAATGAATTTATTTCATTTATTTTTAATTATATTAATAAACATTTCCTCATAAACTAGACTTTAAATTTATCATGCAATTTTTTAATTTTAATATGCTTTAAAAGGCTTTGCATTATTACATATATTCCCTTGTTAATTTAATAAAAAGAATATATACTATAAAAAAGAAATTCGATAATTTTGCATGGTAAATAATATTTTCATTTATTACTTGCAAATCAATAATCTTAATTTTTATAAAATTAAAATTATTTAACAAATAATATTTTCAACTCTAATCTACTATACTTAATCTTTTCAGAATTAATATTAGCATTCTATTTTTTATAAAAGTAATAAAAATATGTGTTTATCATTAATTTTTTAAACCAAAAGCAAAGCATTACTCATGTCCTAAAATTATGAGTTTTTAGGTCATGTAATGCTCAACCTAAGCAATATTCATTTTTTCTATTATTACCAATATTCATTCAAATATTGGGAATAACTTCATTCCCAATATTTTATTTATAATTCAGAATATAAAATTCTCAAATTACTCATAATATTTTGTGACTGTTTCAAATTCTTCGAGAGGCCCTTAGGGTTAAACATTAACATCATCTTTACACACTTAGAATACCTACCATCATCTTTACCTTCAATTTGTAATGAAGGTTGTTTTGATTGTTAAACATTAACATCATAAAAATATTTTCTACAATCATACAAAGTAAATAATGAGCAAAATACCTTTTCTAGTATTAATCTTTAAAATTAGGACACCTTGCACTTGCAATAGCTAAGCCACTAATATTGTAAATGAATACAAGATGGTAGAAAAGAAGTTGTAAAAATGTGATTAGGGTGTTTAAAAAGGACACAATCAGAAAATTACTTCTATATAGAATATGTCTAGAGAACCCAACAACCTATATAACATTTATAAGGCTAAAATTTTTAGATAGAAGCTACCTTTTTCAGAGCATCTTGGTTCCAGAAGAGCTCACACTCTATTTCCTCATTTAGCAACTTTGTCATCCTGGTGAAAAAAAAAATTCCTATTCAATAATAGAATACATCAAAATCATCAAAAGTACCAAAAGGACTCATATAACCATATTTCAAAATTAAGGAAACTACTAGTAATAAATTGAAGTTAAAACCCATATTTTGGAGAAACCACCTACCTCATACTTGTTCATCATAATGTATGGGATAGAATTCTTGTATATGAAGTTGGCATAATAAATTAAGGAAACTACTAGTACATAATTATTCAATCAGCATCAACATCATGTGTAGAAATATTGATAGAAATTTCAACAAAGGAAATGGTAGATGTTAGACAAAATCATATATGCAAGTCTAGAAATAGAAGTAACATGATATGCTATAACTAAGACAAGTTTGGTAATTTCAAAATAAATACTATAGGTGATGTCAACTTGAGGCTATCAAATAGAACTGTGTGATAATTGCATAGAGAAGACATTAACCACCCTTAATACAAAATCTAATAATGACTGGTCGGCTTAATGATGAAGTCCCAATTTAACTTTTAAAATGATGAAATATGAAAATTTATGGATCAACCATAGTTGTTGGTTGAGGAAACAAAATTAGAATAATCAACATCACATATGTTGGTAAAGATACATTTCCCGTTGATGATTCAACAATGAGTTCGATTTGTTGCATTACAAACTCGGACGCACAAGTGAAGAATGTGAACTATTATAATCTAGAGGTAAGTTATCTATACATAATTTTTGTAAGTATGATTTATGTAAAAGTTGTATCTTCAATAATCAAAATGAGTAAGTATTTCAAGAGTTGGAATAAAACCAAAATTAGTAAGATTGGAATTAGTTCATACAATTATGTAGGGACATGCTCTTGTTTCTTATGTTGGGTGATCCCACAATTATGTGATATTTATTGTTGATGCAAGCATATAGTATCTTGATGCCTCTCTATCTATTTTAATAATTTTTATGAACAAGCTATTCTATCATTTGACCGAACATAAGTATGTTAGGAACAAATGAGTTTAATCATGGTGCATGTTTCATTAAGAATAAGAAGAAATGATTTATATATTTACGAAGATCAAACATTAATTTTTTCCAACCTTATGGTATGAATATGATGCTATGCTTTTAATTTTAATATTGAGCCACTTAGTTCCAAATGACATGCAAAATATTATGGATTAACTTGATTGAGTCATACATTACTAGCTTCCAAAAAAAATCTTGTTTTATTAATCAAAGTACTTTGTTAATCAATTCATTTGAGGTATTCATGAAAGAATAATCATTATTAATTTTGAATGCAGAGACATAATTTTCATAACAATTAATTTCATAGGAAATACACTTTTTAGTTACTTTTTTCTCCAAAATTTCCACGTCCTAAGTAAAATGTGATTTATATTTGATAAATCATGGCATTAAGTTTTATAAACTATAATTTGATTATATTTTATTAGATTATATCTTATAATCATTATTTTCGTAAATAAATTTATTTGTTAATATATTTTTATTTATTGTAACTAATCGATGCCTTTTAGATTATCTTAACTTGATCCTACCTTTATTTAAACGATGAATTAAATTATTTTATATATGTTTTTTTTTCAAAACAAATTTACCAAGTAATATATTTTATTATAACTTTGTTGCATCACTTTCACTAAATAAGTTTATATTCAAATAGACATTGATTATTATTTTTATGTCTAATTTGACTCAACAAAGAATATATACATGCATATAAATTATTTTTATAAAATTACTTTTGTAACTATTAAAATATATTTCTTACTCAGATAAACATAAAAGGTTAAGAAGTTTGTGATAACCATTCATAAAATATCAATTGTATTTCTTTGTCAAACAACATCATGCAAAATGATAAATATGGAAATATGTCATACCTTACTTTATGTGGCACATTGGAATCCTTTTTATTTGTGAATTGGTAAATGAATAACACATGATATAATGATCTCCTAAAATATTAGTAAATGGAAATTTTATTTGGTACCCTACTAGATGTTAGTGAGCACATAAACAAGTTTGTGGTAGAACTAGAATTATGGGGTATACCATTCATACATATAAGACGAATAAAGTTTGGTTTCAAGATAGAGTAGGATAACATATTTAATGAAATAGGAGTATGTTCAAATATTTTGGCAAAATTTGGTTTAGATGAAAAAAATAAGGATATTTTCTTTACAAGATGGTCATATTGGATGGATTGTTCTAGTATACACAATTTTGGATGGAATGTTCTAGTCAAAGACAATTATTTATAGTTATATGTTTATAATATATTTGGAGAAAACAAAAATAGAACCCATTAACATTAAATTTGTTTTTTCTTAAGTTACAGAAGGAGAAAACATCAAGCATTATTTAATTTCTTAAGTTACAGAAGGAGAAAACAAAATGCAAATATTTAGTATTTTAAATCAATGAAACCTAAAAATTTAATAGTAAAAGAACAAAGATTATACTGAATTTTTTTGTTTCATTAATGGTGCATAGTTAAAATAATGTAGGTGAAAAGAATATAGAAGCTAAAATAAACAAATTTGGAGGTAAAAAAAACTAATACCTGAATATTCTATAAAAACGAAAACCACTAGTGCTAATCAAATTGAGAAAGAAAGAGATATGTATATAGCATTCGAATGAGATATGTGTTTGTGTGTGTAAATATATATATATATATATATATTATATGGTTATAAATTTATAAGAATTCAATTTAATTTTTATTAATATAATATGAAATAATTATAAAATCATATAATTTGAATCTTTTAATAATTCTAAATTATAATGTTTGAAGTGTTTATTTAATAACCATACTGAAATATTAATTTTTTAAATAATTAAATTTTTTTTGATATAATTAAAACAATAATATATTAATTTTAAAATGACCACTTTTTTTCTTTTAAATTTTATGAAAAATTAATTTTTTTTTATAATTCAAAAATTATATTCTGTCATTAATTAGCAAGGGAAAATCCGTAGCTAAATCAAGGATTAATTAGCTAGGGAAAATAATCACTAAGTCTGTCGCTAAATCAAAGATTTAATTAGAAAGAGAAAATCTGTCGATAAATCCGTAGCTAAATTAGTTGCTAATTTAAGGTTTTTTTTAGCGAAGGATATTTCGTCGCTAAATCCCTCACTTTTTTTAGTGGAATTTAGGAAAATCTTCCTTCGCTAAATTTGTCGCTAAATCTATCATTTTTTTGAGCCTAATTTACGAAAATTTTCCGTTGCTAATTCGTTGCTATTTTATTTTCAAAGAAAAATCATAAATCTCGTGCGATTCTCTAGCTAATCCGTCACAGTTTAGATAGGGATTGATCCATGGCTAAAATTCTCTAACTAAAATGATTTTTTCTTGTAGTGTATCTAACTACATGACTATTAGATTACATAACTATCTGACTACTTGACTATCTGACTACTTGACTATCTGACTATATGAATATCTGACTAAATAAATGACTATCTAATAATATGACTATTTGAATATATGGCTTACTATATGACAATATGACTATATGGACTATCTGACTATATTACTATCTGACTATATAAGTATATGACTATGTGAATATCAGATTATATGAATTATCTGACTATTTAACTATATGACTATATGACTATGTAACAATGACTATCTAACTATATGACTATATGACTATCTAAATATATGACAATGATACTATGTGAATATTTCATTATATGATTATCTGACTATATGACTAAATATCTGACTATTTGACCATCTGACAATCTGATTAAATGACTATCTGATTATGACTCTCACTATATGACTATATGAGTATATGACTATGAATATATGAATATATGACTATATGACTATATGACAATATGTTTATATGACTATCTGACTATATGAAAATATGTTCATATGACTATCTGACTATCTTACTATTTGAATATCATAACATATGACTTTATGACTATCTGCCAATCTGCCAATTTCACTATATGACAAGCTAACTATATGACTATCTGATTAAATGACAATTTGACATGACTATCTGAATACATGACTATCTGTCCACATGACTATATGACTACATGAATATCTGACTAATTCATTATCTGACTACATGACTATCTGACTATATGCTATCTTACTACTTGACTATCACACTAAATGAATATCTGACTATATGACTATCTGACTATATGACTTTCTGACTATATTAATATCTGACTATGACTATCTCTATGACAATCTGACAAAATGACATCTGACTATATGACTAACTGATTATTTGATTATCTGACTATTTAACTATATGATTATCTGATTATATCACTATCTGACTATATGACTATCTGACATAATGACTAACTTATTATATGACTATATGACTGTATGTCGGTATGAGTATCTGACTATATGACTATCTAACTATCTGCCTATATGACTATCTAAATATGTGACTATATGACTATATTACTATATCACTATATGATATAATAATAAGACTAGATGACTATGAATATATATCTATCTGACTTTCTAAATATATAACTATATGACTATTTTACTATCTACTATCTGACTATATGACTATCTGAATATATGTCTATATGACTATCAAACTATCTGACTATCTTACTATCTGACTAGTTGACTATATGACTATCTAACTACATGATTATTTTACTACTTGAAAATCCAACTACATGACTATCTGACTACATGACTATTGACTACTTGACTATCTGACTATATGAATATCAGAATATATATCAGGCTATATGACTATCTGATTATATGACTATCTGAATATATGACTTAGATTATATGACTATCTGACTATATGTCTACCTAACTATATGACTGTGTATATATGACTATATTAATATATGACTATCTTACTATATCGCTATCAGACTATATGACTATCTAACTATATGTCTATCTCACTAATTGATTATCTGACTATATGATTATCATATTATATTACAATCTGACTATATGACTATCTGACTATATCACTATCTGACTAATAACTATCTGACTATATGATTATATGTTTATATGACTATCTGACTATATGATAATGTGACTATATGATTATGATATTATGACTATATGACTAAATCAATATATGATTATATAATTATATGAATATATGACTATATGACTATATTATTATATGAATATATGAATATATGAATATATGACTATCTGACTATATGTCCATTTGACTATATGACTATATGACTATATAACTATATGACTATGACTATCTCACAATCTAACTTTATGATTATATATTAGACTATCTGACTATATTACTATCTGACTATTCGACTGTTTGACTATATGACTATCTGACTATATGACTATCTGAATATATGATTATCTAACTATATAATTATATGATTATTTGACTATATGACTATCTCACTATATGGTTGACTATATGACTATATGACTATATAACTATATAACTATCTGACTATATGAATAACTGACTATCTAACTAAATAACTATATAACTATACGACTATATGACTCTAAGACTATAAGACTATCTGACTATATGACTATCTGTAATATGACTATATGACTATATGACTTTCTAACTAAATGACTTTCTGACTATATGAATATCTAACTATATGAATGACTATATGACTATATGATTATATGACTACCTCAATCTGATTATATCTGATTATCATAATGACTATATTTGATTATATTTCTATCTAATTATATGACGACCTGACTAATTGACTAAATGACTATCTGACAATATGTTAATATAATTTTATGACTATCACAATATATGTCTATGTGACTATATGAGTCTTTGACTATATAACTATTTGACTATATCACTATATGACTATTTGACAATATTACTATGACTATTTGACTATAATACTATATGACTATATAACTATATGACTATATAACTATATAACTATATAACTATATGAATATCTGATTATCTAACTATATGACTATCTGAATATATGACTATATGACTATCTGACTATCTCACTACATGACTAGCTAACTATAGGACTAGTTGACTAATGACTATCTGAGTACATGACGATCTGCCTACATGACTATCTGACTACATAACTATCTGACAACATTCCTATCTTACAACATGACTATCTAACTACATGTCTATATGACTACTTGACTATCTGACTATATGACTATATGACTATCTGACTATATGACTATTTGACTATCTGACTATATGACTATCTAATAATATGACTATATGAATATAAGACTATATGACTTTATGACTATATGACGATATGAATATATGACTATCTAACTATATTACTATCTGACTATCTCACTATGTGACTATCTGAATATATGACTATCTGAATATATGACTATATGACTATTTGACAATCTAACTATATGACTAGCTGACTAAATGAATAGTTGACTATGATTATCTGACTCCATGACTATTTAACTACATTACTATCCGACTCCATGACTATCTGACTCCAAGACTATCTGACTCCAAGACTATCTAACTACATGACTATATGACTAAGTGACTATATGACTATATAAATATCTGACTATATGACTATTAGACTATATGACTCTCTAAATATATGAATATATGAGTATATGACTATATGAGTATATGACGATATGAATATAGACCATCTGACTATATGACTATATGACTATATTAATATATTACTATATGACTAAATATCTGATTATATGAATATATAACTAACTAAATATATGACTATCTGACTATATGACTATATGACTATCTGACTATATGACTATATTACTCTATTACTATATTACTATATGACTATATGACTATATGCCTATCTAACTAAATGACTATATGCCTATGTAATTATTTGACTATATACCTTTGTGACTATATGACTATATGACTATGTAATTATTTGACTAAATTACTATCTGACTATATGTCTAATTGTCTATGTGACTAACTATCTAACTATCTAACAATATGACTATGTGACTATCTAACTAAATGATTATTTGATTATATGTCTATTTGACTATATGAATATCATACTATAAGACTATCTGACTAATGACTATATGACTATATGACTTATTGACTATATGAATATATGAATATGATTATATGACTATATGACTATATGACTCTCTGACTATATGGCTTTCTGATTATATGAATATATGACTATGTAACTAATTAACTATATAACTATCTGACTATATAAATATCTAACTATATGACTATCTGACTATATGACTATGTAACTATATGACTATATAACTATATGATTATCTGACTATTTGACTATTTGACTATTTGAAAATATGACTATATGACCATATGACTATATGAATATATGATATATGACTATATGACTGAGATATAACTATATTATTAAATGACTATATGATTATATGACCATATGACTATCTGACTATTTGACTATATGACTATATGACTATGATTCTTTGACTATTTGACTATTCGACTATTTGACTATTTGACTATCTGAGTATATCACTATCTGAATATATGACTATATGACAGACTATCTGTCAACTGACCAAATGAATCGCTGACTATATGACTATTTTTCTATATAACTATCTGACTACATGACTATCTGACAACATGACTATCTTACTACATCGATATATGATTACTTCATTATCTGACTACATGTCTATATGACTACATGACTATCTGACTACTTGACTATCTAACTATATGAATATCTAACGATAAGACTATCTAACTATATGAATATCTAACTATATTAATATCTGACTATATGGATATCTAAGTATATGATTCTTTGACTATTTGACTATCTGACTATATCACTATCTGAATATGACTATATGACTGACTATCTGTCAACTGACTAAATGAATCGCTGACTATTTGACTATATAACTATCTGACTACATGACTATCTTACAACATGGCTATCTTACTACATCTATATATGATTACTTCATTATCTGACTATATGTCAATCTGACTACATGACTATCTGACTTCTTGACTATCTAACTATATGAATATCTAACTAAATTAATATATGACTATATAGATATCTGACTATATGACTATCTGACGATATGACTATCTGACGATATGACTATCTGTCGATATGACTATCTAACTATATGACTATATGACTATATGACTATCTGATGATATGACTATCTAACTATATGACTATCTGACTATATGACTTTCTGAACATTAGACTATCTGACTCTATGACTATCTGACTATCTAACTATTTAACTATATGACTATATAATTATATTACTATTTTCCTATATCACTATCTTATTATATAATTATATTACTATATGATTGTATGACTAAGTACTTTCTGACTATATGACTAACTGTATATCGGAATATATAATATATGACTATAAGACTATCTGACTATATGACTATATGACTATATGAATATATGAATATATGACTATATGACTATATTACTATATGACTGTGAGTATGTGACTATTTTACTATATGACTATATTACTATACGACTATATTACTATATGACTATATTACTATATGACTATATGACTATATGACTATATGACTATAAGACTATTTGACTATATGACTAACTATATGACTAACTGACTATCTAACTATCTGACTATCTAACTATCTGACTATCTAACTATCTGACAATATGACTATCTGACTATATAACTATATATTTTATGACTATATGGCTATATGTGTATATGTCTATATGTCTCTATGATTATATGACACTTTGACTAACATACTATATGATTATCTGACTATCTGACTATATGACTATAATACTATATGACTATATAACTATGTGACTATATGTCTATCTGACTATTTGACTATATGTATATTTGACTATCCAACTATATAATTGTCTGACTATTTGATTATCTCACTATCTGACTATATGATTATCTGACTATATGACTATCTGAATATATAACCATATGACTGAATTTCTGACTATATGAAGATCTAACTATATGATGATTTGACTATTTAATAATATGATTATCTAACAATATGTTTATATGACTATCTTACAATATGACTATAAGATTATATTATTATATGAATATATGACTATAAGATTATATGATTATATGACTATATGACTATATAAATATATAACTATGACTATATGACTATATAAGTATGACTATTTAACAATCTGACTATATGACTATTTGATTATCTGACTATCTGACTATATGACGATCTGAATATATTAAATTTAACTATATGACTATCTGATTATATGACTTGTTGATAATCTGACAATCTAACTATTCGACTCTCTAACTACATGACTATCTGACTACATGTCTATCTGACTACATGAATATCTGACTACTTCACTATCTGACTACATGACTATCTTACTACTTGACTATTTGACTATATGAATATCTGACTATATGACTATCTGATTAGATGACTAACTTAGTATATTACTATTTGACGATATAAATATCTGACTATATGACTATATGATTATGTGGCTATGTGATTTTCAGACTATATGACTATCTGACTATATGATAATATGACTAACTTTATGACTAATTGACTATCTTAGTATCTGACTATTTAACTATCTGACAAGCTAATTATATCACTATCTTATTATATCACTATCTTACTATATTACTATTTTATTATATGACAATATGAGTGTATGACTATGATTATCTGACTATTTGAAAATTGACTATCTGACTATAAGACTATTACTATATGATATTACTCTATGACTATATGACTATATGGCTATATAACTATATGAATATATGACTATGACTATATGACTATATGATAATATGATTATATGACTATATGACTATATGACTATATTACTATATAACTATATGACTATATGACTATATGACTATCTGACAATATGACTATATGAGTATATAACTATCTCACAATATACCTATCGGACTATATGACTATTTGACTATATAACTATCTTGCAATATAACTCTCTAACTATATGATTATCTGACTATATAACTATCTTATTATATGATTATTTGAATATATGACTATGTAACTATATGAATATATGACTATCTGACTTTCTAAATATATTACTATCTGACTAAATGATTATATACTATATGACTACCTGACTGTATGACTATCATATTATATTATTATCTTAGTCTCTTACTATATGACTATATGACTATATGAATATATGATTATACGACTCTATGACTATATCACTATATGACTATTTGAATATCAGACTATATGACTATATGACTAAATGACTATATGTCTAAATGACTATATTACGATTTGACTAAATGAATATCTCACTATTTGAATATCTGTTTATATTACTATCTGAATATATGACTGTTTGACTATCTGACTATCTGTCTATCTGATTAAATGACTAGCTGACTATATGTCTATATGATTATATGACTATATAAATACATGACTATCTTACTACATGTATATCTGATTACTTCATTATCTGACTACATGACTATCTGACTACTTGACTATCTAATTTTATGAATATCTGACGATATGACTATCTAACTATATGACTATCTGACTATATTAATATTTGATTATATGCATATCTGACTATAATACTCTCTTATTATAAGACTATCTGATGATCTGTTTATTTGACTATATGACTATCGGGCTATATTACTATCTGATTATATGACTATCAGACTATATGACTATCTGACTATATGACTATTTTACTATATGACTATCTTTATATATGACTATCTAACTATCTGACTACCTATTTATATTATTAACTATCTAACTATCTGATTATATCTGTCTCTGACTATTTGACTATCTTATTATATTACTCTATGACTATATGATTGTATGAATGAGTATTATCTGCCTATATGTCTATCTGACTATATGACTAACGAATTATTTAATATTTGACTATATGAATATATGACTACATGACAATGTCTACATGATTAGATGACTATATGACTATCTGACTATTTGACTATATTACTATATGACTATATGACTGAGACTATTTGACTATATGACTAACTGACTACCTGACAATCTAACTATCTGATAATCTGACTATATGCCTATATGATCATCTGACTATATGACTATTTGACTAAATGACTATGTGACTATTTGACTAAATGACTATATGACTATATGGCTCTCTGACTAATGACTATATGACTATCAGACTATCACTATATGACTTTATAACTATATGAATATATGACTATATAAATATATGTTTATCTGACTATATTTCTTATATGACTATGTGACAAAATGTATATCTTACTATCTGATATTATAACTATCTGACTATCTGATTATCTAACTATAGGATTAGCTGACTATATGACTATCTGACTATCTAATTATATGACTATATGAGAATTTGATTATATGATTATCTGACTATCTGACAATATGATTATCTAACTATATGATTATGACTATCTAACTATAAGACTATATGACTATCTGACTATATGACTATATGATTATGTGATCATATGACTATATGATTATCTGACTATATTCTATATTAATATATGACTATAACTATATGACTTAACTATATGATTATTTGTCTATATGACTATTGAATATATGATTATTTGACTATCTGACTATATGACTATCTAACTATCTGATTATATGACTTGATTATATGACTATTTGACTATATTACTATCTGACTACATGATATCATACTACATGACTATCCGACTACATGAATATCTGATTACTTCACTATCGGACTAGATGACTATTTGACTACATTACTATCTGTCTACTTGACTATCTTAATATATGAATATCTGAATATAATACCATCTGACTATATGACTATCTAACTATATGACTATCTGATTATATGATTATTTTACTATATTACTATCTGACGATATGACTATCTAACTATATGACTATTTGACTATATGACTAAGTGACTATCTGACTATATGACTATCTGACTATATGACTATATGACTATCTGACTATCTGACTATATGATTGTCATACTATATAACAATCTGACTATATGACTATATTATTATCTAACTATTTGACTATCTAACTATTTAACTATCTGACTATTTGATTATATCACTATCTTATTATATGACAATCTGACTATCTTATTATATGACAATATTACTATATTACTGTATGATTATATGATTATCTGACAATCTATCTGATTATATAACTATATGACTATATGACTATCTAACTATATGAATATAAAACTATATGACTACATGACTATCTAACTATATGACTATATGATTATCTGACTATATGACTATAACATTCTATGACTATCTGACTATATGACTATCTGACAATATGGCTATCTGACTATATGAATATTACCATATGATTATTTAACTATATGATTATATGACTATATGACTATCTCACACTATAACTATCTGACGATACGACTATTTGACTATATGACTATCTTTAAATATGACACTCTAACTATATGACTTACTATATGACCATATGACTATATGAATATATGTATATATGACTATCTAACTATCAAACTATATTACTTTCTGACTATATGACTATATACTATATGACTATCTGACTATTTAACTATCTGACTATATGGCTAACTGATTATCTGACTATATTACTATCTCACTAAATGACTATAATCTATTTGCCTATTTGACTATATGGTTGTCTTAGTGTCTGACTATATGACTATCTGACTATATGACTATATGACTAATTAATTATCTGACTATATGACTATATGACTTTATGATTATATGAATATCTAACTATATGACTATCTGACTATATTAAAATCTGATTATCTGACTATCTAACTATATGACTATATGAATATATGACTCTCTGACTATATGACTATGACTAACTGACTATATGATTATATGACTATATGACTTTGACTATCCACATATGACTATATAACTATTTGACTTTATAACTCTATGACTATATGAATATTTGACTATATCACAATATGACTGTGTTATATGACTGTATCACTCTAAGACCGTCTGACTATATTACTATCTGACTATATGAGTATCTTACTATATGACTATTACTATATGACTATTCGACTATATGATTAAAAGACTATATGACTAGCTCACAATATAACTACCTGACTATACGATGATTTATCTATATGACTATCTAACAATATGAGTGTCAGACTATCTGACTATCTAACTATATGAATATATGACTATCTGACAATCTGACTATATGATTATCTATCTGACTATATTACTATCTGATTATATGACTATAGACTATATGACTATCTGTCTATTTAACTTTCTGACTATATGACTATTTGATTATCTGACTATCTGACAATATTACAATCTCACTATATGACTATATACTATATGACTATCTAACTGTATGCTTATCTAACAATGACTATTTTAGTGTCTGACTTTATGACTATCAGACTAAATGCTATCAGACTACATGACTATTAGACTACATGACTATCTGACTACATGAATATCTGATTACTTCACTATCCGACTACATGACTATTTGACTACATTATTATCTGTCTACTTGTCTATCTTAATATATGAATATCTGAATATATGACCATCTGACTATATGACTATCTGACTATATGCCTATCTAATTATATGACTATTTTACTATATTAATATCTGATGATATGACTATATGACTATATGACTATTTGACGATATGACTATGTGACTATCTGACTATATAACAATCTGACTATATGACTATATGACTATCTAACTATCTAACTATCTAACTATTTAACTATCTGACTATTTGATTATATCACTATCTGACTATATAACAATCTGACTATCTTATTATATGATAAAATTACTATATGACTGTATGACTGTATATTTATCTGACTATCTGATTATATAACTATATGACTATCTGATTATCTAACTATATGAATATATTACTATATGACTATCTAACTACATGATTATATGATTATCTGACTATATGACTATATCATTCTATGACTATCTGACTATATGATAATATGACTATCTGACTATATGACTATATGATAATATGACTATCTGACTATATGAATATTACCATATGACTATTTAACTATATCATTATCTGACTATATGACTATATGACTATCTCACACTATAACTATCTGACTATATGACGATTTAACTATATGACTATCTTTAAATATGACTCTAACTATATGACTGACTATATGACCTTATGACTATATGACCTTATGACTATATGAATATATTTATATATGACTATCTAACTATCAAACTATATTACTTTCTGACTATATAACTATATACTATATGACTATCTGACTATTTACCTATCTGACTGTATGACTATCTGATTATCGAACTATATTACTATCTCACTAAATTGCTATAAACTATATGCCTATCTTACTATATGGCTATCTTAGTGTCTTATTATATGACTATCTGATTATATGACTATATGACAATTAATTATCTGACTATATGACTATATGACAATTAATTATCTGACTATATGACTATATGTCTATATGACTATATGACTATATGACTTTATGATTATATGAATATCTAACTATATGACTATATTAAAATCTGATTATCTGACTATCTTACTATCTGACTATATGACTATATGAATATATGACTCTTTGACTATATGACCATGGCTAACTGACTATATGATTATATGACTATATGACTCTGACTATCTACATATGACTATATAAGTATCTGACTTTATAACTTTATAACTATATAACTATCTGACTATATGACAATATGACTATGTGATATTATGACCGTATCACTCTAAGACTATTTGACTATATTACTATCTGACTATATGACTATCTTACTATATGACTATTACTATATGACTATATGATTAAAAGACTATATGACTATATGACTATCTCACAATATAATTATCTAACTATACGACTATTTAATTATATGACTATCTAACAATATGAGTCTCAGACTATATGACTATCTAACTATATGAATATATGACTATATGAATATATGACTATATTACTATCTGACAATCTGACTATATGATTATCTATCTGACTATTTTACTATCTGACTATATGACTATAGACTATATGACTATCTGACTTATTAACTATCTGACTATATGACTATTTGATTGTCTGACTATCTGACAATATTACAATCTCACTATATGACTATATACTATAAAACTATATGACTGTATGCCTATCTGACGATGACTATCTTAGTGTCTGACTATATGACTATCAGACTATATGACTATATTACTATATGACTATCTAACTATCTGACTATCTGACTATATGACTATCTTACTATCTGACTATATGACTATCTTACTATCTGACTATCTGACTATATGACTATATGAATTTATGATTATATTACTTTCTAACTATATGACTATATGACTATCTAACTAAATGACTATATGACTATGACTAACTGACTATATGATTATATGACTATACGACTCTATGTCTATCGACTATATGACTATATAACTATATGACTATATGATTATATGACTATATGACTATATGATTATTTGACTATATGACTATATGACTATCAGACTATGTCTTCTGATATATCACTATATGATTATAAGACTATCTGACTATATAACTATATAACGATATTACTATATTACTATATTACTACATGACTATATGACTATCTGATTATATGACTATATTACTATTTGACTATCTGACTATATGACTATATGATTATATGAACAATACTATATGACTATATGACTATGACTATATTACTATATCACTATCTTACTATATGACTATCTGACTATATGACTATATGAACTTCTGACTATATGAATATCTGACTATATGACTATATGATTATATGACTATTTGACTATATTACTATGTGTCTATGTGACTATGTGACTATATGATTATATGACTTTATGACAATATGACAATATGACTATATAACTATATGATTATATGACTATATGATTATCTGACTAAATGACTATATAACTATATAACTATATGACTATATGATAATATGACTATGACTATATCACTATATGTGATGAGTCATGTTTGGATCGATTGACACGGTTACTGTTCATAATCCCTTAAATGTACTAGATTATCCAATTACAATGTTAATAGCTTGGAAGATCAAGGAAGCATTGGCTGGGTTAGTGCAATCCTTTTGGGCCTAATTTGGACACCATGTTAACTAGACTTTAATTTAAAGATGAGCTTCAATAATGAAAGAGTAGCCCTAATCAATTTGCTTCAAGGAACAAAAAATGTTGGTCTAACTTGGAACATGGAGTTGTACAATTTAATTGGGCTGAACCATTTATTTGTTTTGCTCAATGGGGGCAGTTTTTCATCATATTAAGCCTAAATTTGTATTTTTGTTGGGTTGTCCTAACTTTTGCTTCTTTTGGGCTTAATTTTTAGCCTTGTTAATTAAGATTCTTCCCGTTATTATATAAACAGGCCACTATGATATTGAAAGAATAACTTGATGAATGATATTCTAAAATTTTCATATTGAGAGAGTTGAGTTTTCTCTGCCTGTTCTTGAATGAACTCCTGAACTTATGAAAGAAACATTTCTTTGTGGCATTCACCAATCAAATCTGAGTTCTTGAAACGTGTTTTCATTGGGTTCATGGAGTAAGATTTCATTGGCTCTTTTTGACAAGTTTCAATAGGTTTACATTATTCATACCCCTGGTTCTTTATTCATTGTTGATAATTGGGTCAATATATTTATCAATTACTTGGTTCTTTTTCTTTATTTCTTGTGGTTTGAAGTCAATTTCAGAGTATGTGTTCAAATGAGTTTTTTACTTCGCGGGTTCACGTTATTTGGTATCAGGGCCTCTGTTGCAAATCAGGTCTTCAATTTTTATTATTAAATTTTAACCCTCATTTCAGTAATGTTAATCACATTTTTGGTGGTTTCATTTTATAGATTTTTGTGTAAACCCAAAATCTACATTTTGGGTCATCCCTTTGGGTTTTACTGTTCATTGCCTCTTTGGCACTATTTATCGTCATTTTTCGACAATGTCATTTCAACTTTTAGTGCAAACCCTAGATCTTCAATATTAGTCCTTTTTTTGGGTTTCATACTTCTTTGCTTATTTATTCTTCATTTTTCATTTTTTTTTGTTTGGGGCTCTCTCTATTTTAATTACTGTAGCTCTAAAAAAAATACCACCTTTCCAAGGTTGAAATAATCCAGAGGCACATTTAGAGTAGGAGAATAATATTGAGTTGATTTTTGATTCCCATAACTTTTCAACGGAAAAGAAGGTAAAGCTAGTAGTTATTGAATTCCAAGATTATGCACTTGTTTGGTGGGACCAGATAGTGACTAACAAGAGGAGGAATAACGAGAGGCCTATTGATACTTGGAATGATTTAAAGGCTCTCATAAGAAGAAGATTCATACCTAGCCAGTATCATAGGGATCTTTTACAAATGCTCCAAAGTATGACAAAAGGTTTAAAGAGTGTGGAAGATTATTACAAAGATATGAAGTTTGCTATGATTAGAGCTAATGTCGAGGAGGATCGAGAGGCTACAATGATAGTTTTGGAATGGTTTGAATCGAGACATTGCCAATGTGATGGAGTTACAATATTATGTGGAGTTGGAGGACATGGTACATATGGCTATGAAGGTGAAAGGCTGTTGAATATAAAGGGACTAGTAAAATATTTTTCACCTTCAATTCTTGCATGGAAATTGAAGTGAGGCAGTAATGAAACACATGACAAGACTTTTTCCAAGTAAGATGACTCTACCAAGCATTAAGATAAATTTGAAACCAAAGTAAATCGTAATCGTGACATCAAATGTTTCAAGTGTTTGGGTTCAGGTTATATTGCTTCACAATGCCCAAACAAAAGTGATGATTATGAAAGACAACGGGGAAGTGGAGGCCGCAAGAGAGAATGAAAGTGATGATATGCCACCTTTGGAAGATGTTAGTGGTGATGATGGGAATGCATACTCTTAGGAAGGTGAACTTTTTGTTACTAGGTGTGCTTTTAAGACATAAGTCAAGGTGGATGAAATAGACCAGCAAAGGAAAAACATATTTCATACTAGATGTAGTGTTAACATCAAGGTATTGAGTATAATCATTGATGGGAGAAGTTGTACCAATGTTGCTAGTAACACCCTTGTTGAGAATTTGTGATCGCCTTTGTTGAAACATCCGAGGCCTTACAAGCTACAATGGTTGAGTGATTGTGGGGAGGTCTAGGTAAATAACCAAGTCTTAGTGTCTTTCAATATTGAGAGGTACAATGACAAAGTGCTTTGTGATGTGGCTCCTATGCATGCTCGTAATATCTTTTTGGGGAGACCGTGACAATATGATAGAAAGGTGACGCATGATGGGTTTTGAAATAGGGACAACTTTGTAAAAGATGGTAAATTAGTTACACTTGTTTCTTTGTCTCCAAGGCAAGTTTATGAGGATCAAATAAAATTGTTGAGTTAGGTTGATAAAAAAAGAGAGGCTGAAACTTCAAGCAAAAATGAGAGTGAAAAGAAAAAGAGTGAAAAAGAACCAGTTGAGAGAGGGAAAAACAAAAGTGAGTTTCTATGCAAAAGAAAGTGAGGTTAGGAATGTTTTTATCGCAGATCAGCCGATGATTTTTATGTTATACAAGGAATCCTACCCAACTAACGATAAAACTAATCAATCGCTTCCTAGCCTGGTTGTTTCTTTGTTGCAGGAGTTCGATGGTGTGTTCCTAGAGGAAGTTCCTAGAGGACTGCCATCCATTACAGGTACCAAACATCAACTTGACTTCCTACCTGGGGCGGTTATCCCAAATCGACCAACCTATAAAAGTAATCACGAGGAAACAAAGGAGCTTCAAAGACAAGTCGGAGAGTTGTTGAGCAAGGGATATGTGAGGGAAAGCCTGAGTCCATGTGCAGTACCAGTACTTTTGGTGCCTAAATAGGATGAGACATGGTGTATGTGCATTTATTACAGGGCCGTATACAATATCACGGTATAGTATCATCTTTTTTTACCTAGGTTAGATGATATGTTTGATGAGTTACATTAGTCTTGTATTTTTGGCATGATAGATCTTAAGAGTGGATATAAACAGATAAGAATGAAAGAATGTAATGAATGAAAAACTACATTTAAGACTAAATATGGATCGTATGAATGGGTTGTTATGTCATTTGGTCTTACTAATGCATCTAGCACTTTAATGTGATTGATGAACCATGTTTAGAGTGCATTTATTGGAAAATTTGTTGTTGTTTATTTTGATGACCTCCTAGTATTTAGCAAGAGTATAGATGATCATGTTGAACATTTGAGATGTGTGCTTGCTGTTTTGAGAAATGAAAAGTTGTATGCTAATTTTTAGAAATGTACTTTTTGCATGGAGAAGGTTGTTTTCCTTGGTTTTGTTATTAGTAGGAAAAGTCTTGAAGTTAATGAAGAGAAAGTTAAGGCGATCAAGGAGTGGCCAACGCCTAAGAGCATCACTGAGTTAAGAAGTTATCTTTCTAATCTATTAATAATAATTATATATCTATCAATCTATCTAATATTTCTATCTATTCATCTATTTATCTAATATATATATATATATATATAATCTATCTAGCTATCTATCTATTTATCAATCTAATATATCTAACAATGAAACTTTCTATTCTAACTATTTATCTATTAATCAATGTATCTATTTATTTATCTATCTTTGTATCAATTTATCTATCAATCTATTTATTCTATCAATCTGACATATATATATATATATATATATCTATATATCTATCTATATATCTATCTAATCTATCTAATTTATATAATATAACTATCTATTAACATATTTATCTATTTATTAACATATCTATCAATCTATTTATCTAATAGATCTAGATAATCTATTTATATATCTATGTATCTTTCTATCTAATCTCTCTATCAATCTAATTATCTAATCTACTATCTAATCTTTTTACCTCTTTCTAATTAATATTATTTTCTAATCTATTATCTAAATATCAATCAATCTATTCAACTATTTAATCTTTCTATATATCAAATTGATCAATTAATATATCTATCTAACTAATCTTTATATCTATCCATATATCTATCTAATCTATCTACCTGTCTATCTATATATCTAATCTATCTATCAGTCTATTTACTAAATCTATTTTTTTTATCTATTTATCTTTTGATCTATTTATGTTTTCTATCTATTTAATCTATTTATCTAATCTATCACTCTATGAATTTATCTATCTACCTAATCTATCAATCAATTTAATCTAACTATTTATCTATCTAATATATTTATCTATCTATTTAATTTATATATCTATCTATCTAATATTTTTCTCTAACCAATTAATCTAATTAAACACTATATATCTATATATCTATCTAATATATGTATCTATCTATTCTTTCTAATCTGTCTAATCTATATATCTATCTCTCTATATCTATCTCTCTATATCTATCTAATCTATCTTATTATCTCATCTATCTACCTATATAATATATCAATCTATTTATCTATTTATGAATATACATATCTTCCTATATATTTATCAATATATATATATCTAATCTATCTAAAGTCTCTATCTATCTAATTTATCTAATCTATCTACATATCTAACAGACACGGACACAGACACACATATTTATCTATCTATCTAATATATCTATCTATCTAATCTACCTATCTATCAAATATATATATATATATATCTATCTAATCTATAATCAATCTTATATATAAATCCATTTTATCTATTAATCTATCTAATCTACATATCATTCTATCTATCAATCTAACAAATCTATATATTAATCTAATATAACTTTCTATCAAAACTATCTATATATCTAATCTATCTATCCAATCTATCTATTTTATCTATCTATCTATATAAACTATGTATATAATCGATGTATGTATCTAATCTATCATATCTATCCATCTATCTATCTAGATATCTAATCTATCTAATCTATCTATCTATATATCTATATATCTTTCAAGATATCTAATCTATCTAATCTATCTAATCTATCTAATCTATTTATCTATATTTTTACATTATGTATCAATCTAATATTTATCAAATCAATCTATCTATCTAATTCACCTATTTATTCTTCTATGTATATATCATTTATCTATCTATAAATTCTAGCTATTTATTTATCTAATATATATATATGTGTGTGTGTGTGTGTGTGTGTATCTACCTATCTCTTTATATATATATATCTAATCTATCTATCTAACATTCTATCTATCTTTCTAATCAATTTATCTATCTATCTATTTATCTATCTATCTAATCTATCTATATATTACTTTATATATCTATCAATCTAATCTATTAATCTAATCTAACTATATATCTATCTAACTAATTTATCTATCTAATCTATCTCTATATATATTTATATAATCTATCGATCTATTCTATATATCTATCTATCTATATAATCTATCTATTTAAAATATATATATATCAATCTAATCTATCTATCTAACTATCTATCTAATCTAATCTATCTATCTATATAAATATCTACATATCTAATAGAGCTATCTTTCTAATCTATCTATTGGAATCTATCTATTTCACAATCTATCTATTTCACAATCTATCTAATCTTTTTATCTATCGAATCTATCATTCTATATATATATATATCTACCAATCTTTTTAAACTATCTATCTATCTAATCTTTTTATCTAATATATATCTATATATATATAATCTATCTTTTATACCTATCTAATTAAACAATCTATTTATCTAATCTTCCAATTTATCAATCTATTTACCTAATCTTCCAATCTATCAATCTATTTATCTAATCTTCCAATCTATCAATCTAATCAATCAATTTATCGATCTACCTAATTTATCTATCTATATATCTATCTATCTATATAATCTATTTAGAAATATATATATATATATATATATATATATATATATATATATATATATATATATATATAGTCAGATAGTCATATAGTGAGATAATCATATTCTCAGATAGTCATATAATCATATAGTTAGATAGACTGTCAGATAGTCATATATTAAAATAGTCACATAGTTATATAGTTATATAGTCATATAGTCATATAAGAACTCATATAGTCAGATAGTGAGATAATCAGATAGTCAGTTAGTTAAATTGTCAGAAAGTCAGATAGTTATATAATTAGATAGTCATATTGTCAAATAGTTATATTAATATAGTTAGATAGTCATTTAGTCATATAGTGAAATATTCATAGTCATATAGTTATATATTCATATAGTCAGATTATCATATAGTCAGATAGTTATATAGTCATATAGTCATATAGTCATATAGTCATATAGAAAGATGGTCATATAGTCAGATAATCATATAGTTTGATAGTTATATAGTCATTTAGTCTTATAGTTAGATAGTTATATAGTCATATAGTCATATAGTCATATAGTCATATAGTCATATTGTGATATAGACATATAGTCATATAGTCAGCTAATAATATAGTAAGATAGTCATATACTCATATAGTCAAATAGCCAATAGTCATATAATCAGATAGTCATATAGTGGTATAGTCAACCAATAATAACAATCATATCGTCATATAGTGATATAGTCAGATAGTCATATAGTAAGAAAATCAAATAGTCAGATAGTCAGATAGTCATATAGTCATATAGACAGATTGAGATATACTTAGATAGACATATAGTCAGATAGTCATATAGTTATATTGACATATAGTAAAAGTCATATAATTAGAGTCATAATCAGATATTAAAATAGTCATAAACATATAGTTATAGTCATAGTCATTTAGTGAAATAATTAAATAGTAATATAGTAAGATAGACATATAGACATATAGTCATATAGTCAGCTAATAATATAGTAAGATAGTCATATAGTCATATAGTCAAATAGCCAATAGTCATATAATCAGATACTCATATAGTGGTATAGTCAACCAATAATAACAATCATATCGTCATATAGTGATATAGTCAGATAGTCATATAGTAAGAAAGTCAAATAGTCAGATAGTCAGATAGTCATATAGTTAGATAGTCATGTAGTTAGATAGTTATATAATAATATAGTTATATAGCCATATAGTCAGATAGTCATATAGTCATATTATAAGATAGTCAAATAGTCATGTACTCAAATAGTCATTTAGTCAGATAGTTAATATTCAGATAGTAATATAGTTAGATAGTCATATAGTCATATATTAAGATAGTCAAATTGTCAAATAATCATATAGTCATATAGTCAGATATTATTTAGTCATATAGTCATATAGTCATATAGTCATATAGTCATATAGTCATATAGTCATATAGTCATATAATCATATAGTCATATAGTATAGTCAGATAGCCATATAGTCATATAGTCATATAGTCAGATATTATTTAGTCATAGTCATATAATCATATAGTCATATAGTCATATACTCATATAGTCAAATAGCCAATAGTCATATAATCAGATAGTCATATAATGGTATAGTAAACCAATAATAACAATCATATTGTCATATAGTGATATAGTCAGATAGTCATATAGTAAGAAAGTCAAATAGTCAGATAGTCAGTTAGTCATATAGTTAGATAGTCATGTAGTTAGATAGTTATATAATAATATAGTCATATAGCCATATAGTCAGATAGTCATATAGTTATATTATAAGATAGTCAAATAGTCATGTACTCAAATAGTCATTTAGTCAGATAGTTAGATATTCAGATAGTAATATAGTCAGATAGTCATATAGTCATATATTAAGATAGTCAAATTGTCAAATAATCATATAGTCATATAGTCAGATATTATTTAGTCATATAGTCATATTGTCATATAGTCATATAGTCATATAATCATATAGTCATATAGTCATATAGTATAGTCAGATAGCCATATTGTCATATAGTCATATAGTCAGATATTATTTAGTCATAGTCATATAATCATATAGTCATATAGTCATATAGTTAGTTAGTAAGATAGTCAAATTATCAAATAGTATGATAATCATATTGTTAGATAGTCAAATTGTGAAATTGTAATAAAGTCAGTTTTATAATCATATAGTCATATAGTCAGATAGTCATATAGTCAGATAGTCATTTAGTCAGATAGTCATATAGTCATATAGTCATATAGTAAGATAGTCATATAGTCAGATAGTCATATAATTATATACTAATATATTAAGATAGTCATATAGTCAGATTGTCATATAGTCAGATAGTCATAAAGTCATAGTCAAATAGTCATATATTCAGATCGACATATAGTCAGATAGTTAGATAGTGAGATTGACATATAATCAGATAGTCATATAGTCATAATAGTAATATAGTCATATAATGTGATAGTGATATAGTTATATAGTCATATAGTCATATTGTTATATAGTTATTTATTCATATACTCATATAAACTTATAGTCATATAGTTAGATAATCATATAATCAGATATTCATATTGTCTGATTGTTAGATAGTGATATAGCCAGATAATCATATAATTTTATAGTCATATTGTCAAATAGTCATATAGTCATATACTCGTATAGTTAGATAGTCATATAGTCATATAATAAAATAGTCAGATTGTCATATAGTATTGTAGTCATCTAATTACATAGTCATATAATTAGAAACTCATTTAGTAATATAGTCATTGAGTCATATAGTCATATAATCAGATAGGCATAATGTAACATAGTAATATAATCATACTCATATAGTTTTATAGTCATATTGACCTATTGTCAAATAGTCATATATTCATATAGTCGTATAGTCAGATAGTCTTATATTCACTTAGTCATATATTCAGATAGTAATATAGTCAGATAGTCATATTCTCAGCTAGTCATATAGTCATATAGGTAGATATACATAGTCAGATAGTTATATAGTCCTATAGTTAGTCATATATTCAAAGTCATATAGTATTATAGTCATATATTCATATAGTCATATAATCATAGTCATTTATACATATATTCAAATAGTCATATAGTCAGATAGTCATATAGTCAGATAGTCATATAGTCACATAGTTATATAGTTATATAGTCATATATTCATATAGACAATCATATAGTTAGATAGCAAGATAATCAGATAGTCAGTTAGTCAAATAGTCAGATAGTCAAATAGTTATATAGTCAGATAGTCATAGTCAGATAGTCATATAGTTAGAAAGTCATATTGTTAGGTAATCATATATTAATTTAGTCATATTATCAGATAGTCATATATAAATATAATCATATAGTAATATAGTGATATATTTATATAGTCAATGTAATATATTCATATAGTCAGATTGTAATATAGTCAGATATTAATATAGACATATAGTCATATAAACATATAGTCAGATATTCATATCATCATATAGTCATATCGTTAGATAGTAATATAATCAAATAGTCAAATAGTCAAATAGTCAAATAGTCATATAGTCATATAGTTAGATAGTCATATAGTCACAAAGTCATATAGCCATATAGTCACATAGTTATATAGTCATATAGTCATATAGTCAGATAGTCAGATAGTCATATAGTGAGATATTCATATAGTCGGATAGTCATATATTAAGATAGTCATATAGTCAGATAGTCATATAGACAGATAATCATATACTTCATATTGTCAGATAGTCATATAGTCAGATAGTCATATAGTAAAATTCATTTAAATAGATAGTCATATAGTGAGATAGCCAAATAAACATATTTACATATACTTATATAGTCATATAGTCATTTAGTCATATAGTTATATAGAAACATAGTAAGATAGACATAAAGTTATATAGTCAGATAGTAATATAATAAGTCATATAGTCATATAGTCAATACTAATATAGTCAGAGAGTCATATAGTCATATAATCATATAGTCATATATCATATAGTCATATAGTCATATATCATATAGTCATATAGTCAGATAGTCAGATAGTCATGTGATCATATAGTAAGATGATCATATAGTAAGATAGCCATATTGTCATATAGTCATTTAGTCGTAGTCGTATAATCATATAGTCAAATAGTCAAATATTCATATAGTAAAATAGTCATATATTCTGATAGGCATATAGCCAAATAGTCATATTGTCATATACTCAGAAAGTTGTATAGGCTGATAGTTATACAGTCATATAGTAATATAGTCAGATAGTAATATAGAATTATAATCATTTAGTCATATAATCAAAAAGTAATATAGTAATATAGTCATATACTTAGATAGTCATATAGTAATATAGTTATAATAATATATACATATAGTCATATAGTAATATTGTCATATATTCATATAGTCATATAGTAAGATAGCCATATATTCAGATACTCATGTTCAGATAGTCATATAGTCAGATAGTCTTATAGTTAGATCGTCATATAGTCAGATAGTCTTATAGTTAGATCGTAATATAGTCAGATAGTCATATTCTCAGATAGTCATATAATCATATAGTGAGATAGACAGTCAGATAGTCATATAGTCAAATAGTCATATATTCACATAGTTATATAGTCATAGTTATTTAGTCATATAATAAGTCATATATTTAAATAGTGAGATCATCAGATAGTCAAATTTTCAGATAGTCAGATAGTCATATAGTCATATAGTCAAATAGTTAGATAGTCATATAGTCGGATAGTTATTTTGCTAGATAGTCATATAATCATATAGTGAGATAAACATAGTTAGATAGTCATATATTCATATAGTCGGATATTCATATAATCAGATATTCATATAGTCACATAATTATATAGTCATATAGTCATAGTCATATAGTAAGTCATATAGTCAAATAGTTAGATAATCATCAGTCAGTTAAATTGTGTAGATAGTCAGATAGTCTTATAGTCAGATAGTCATAATGATAGATAGTCATATTGTCAGATAGTCATATATTAATATAGCTATATAGTCATATAGTCATATAGTGATATATTCATATAGTCATATATTCATATAATTATATATTGATATAGTCAGATTGTGATATAATCAGATGGTCATATAGTCATATTGTCAGATACATATAGTAAGATAGTTATATAGTCAGATAGTCATATAGTTATAAAGTCATATAGTCATTTAATCATATAGTCATATAGTAATATAGTAAGATAGACCTATAGTCATATATCAGATAGTAATATTGTAAGATAGTCATATAGTCAATAGTCATATAGTTAGATAGTCATATATTGGTATAGTCAGTCATATAATAACATAATCATATAGTCATATAGTCATATAGTTATATAGTAAGATAGTCATATAGTCAGATAGACATATAGTCATATAGTCACAGACATAGATATATAGTCAGATATTCATATAGTTAGATAAACATATAGTAAAAGTCATATAATCAGATAGTCATATAGTCAGATAGTCAAATAGTCATATAAAGATATAGTTATATAGTCCTATAGTCATTTAGTGATAGTCATATAGTAATATAGTAAGATAGACATATAGTCATATAGTTAGTAATATAATAAGTCATAGTCATAAATATATAGTCAATAGTCATATTGTCAGATAGTCTAGTCATATATACATAGTCATTAATAGTCATACATAGTCATATAGTCATATAGACATTAAAATAGTCATATATACTCAGTCATATAGTCAAATATTTATATTGTCATAGTCAGTTAGTCATATAGTTAGATAATCATGTAGTCTGATAGTGATATAGTCATATAGTCATATAGTCATATAGTAAGATAGTCAGATAGTCATATATTCAAATAGTCAAATAGCCATATAGTCAGATATTCAGATTGTAATATAGTCAGTCATATAGTCATATATTAAGATAGTTGTATAGTCAAATAGCCATATTTTCATATAGTCATATAGTGATTTAGTAATAGTCAAATAATTATATAGTAAAATAGTCATATAGTCAGATAGTAAGATAGTCATATAGTCAAATAGTAAGATAGTCATAGTCAGATAGGCATATAGTAAAATAGTCAAATTGTCTTAAAGTCAGTCATATAGTCATAGTAAGATTGTCATAAAGTAAGATAGTCATATTCAGATTGTAATATAGTCAATCTTATAGTAAGATAGTCATATATTAAGATAGTCGTATAGTCAGATAGCCATATTATCATATAGTTATATAGTCATATAGTGATTTAGTAATAGTCAAAGTCATATAGTCAGATAGTAAGATAGTCATATAGTCGAATAGTAAGATAGTCATATAGTCAGATAGGCATATAGTAAAATAGTCAAATTGTCTTAAAGTCAGTCATATAGTCATATAGTCAGAAAAATTATCATAAAGTAAGATAGTCATATAGTTATATACTCATATAATCAGATAGTCATGTAGTCAGATAGTCATATAGTCAGATAGCCATTAAGTTATTTAGTCAGATTGTCATATATTAGATCATCTTATAGTTAGATAGTGAGATAGTGATATACTCAGATAGTCATATAGTGATATAGTCATAGTCATTTAGTGTAATAGTCATATAGTTAAATAGTCATATAGTCATATAGTCATATAGTCATATAGTTATATATTCATATATTAATATTGTCAGATAGTCATATAATTAGATATTTATATAGTCTGATTTCAGATTGTGATATAGCAAGATAGTCATATAGTCTGATTATCATATAGTCAAATAGTCATATAGTCATATAGTCATATAGTCAGATAGTCGTATAGTTAGATTATCATATAATCGTATAGTAATATAGTCAAATAGTCAAATAGTATTAAGGTTATCTAGTCATATAGTCATATAATCAGATAGTTATATAGTCAGATAGTCATATATTCAGATAGTTATATAGTCATATAGTTAGATCGTCATATAGAGAAATAGTCAGTCATAAAGTCGGATCATCTTATAGTCAGATAGTCATATAGTCATAGTCAAATAGTCATATAATTAGATATTCATATTATCATGTAGTCATATAGTCATATATTTATATAGTCATATAGTCATATAATCAGATAGTCATATAAAAAAATTATCATATAGTCATATATTCATATAGTCAGATTGTCATAGTCATATAGTCAAATAGACATAGTTATATTGTCATTTAATAATATAGTCATATAGTCATATAGTCAGATAATCATATAGTGAGATAGTCATATTGTCATATATTCATATAGTAATAAAGTCATTTAGTTACTAATCATATAGTCAAATAATCATATAGTCAGATTATCAGATAGTCAGTAATCTTATAATCAAATAGTCATATATTCATATAAACATAGTCATATAAACATATAGTCAGATAGACTACTAGTATTATAGTCATATAGTCTTTATCATATATTCAAATAGTCATTTAGACATATAGTCAAATAGTCACATAGTCATATAGTTATATTGTCAGATAGTTAAATAGTCATATAGTCATATAATCATGTAATCATATAGTCATATAGTTATATAGTCATATAGCCAAATAGTCAGATAATCATATAATCAGATAGTCATAGATTCAGATAATTATATAGTCAGATATTCAGATAGTTAGATAGACATATAGTCAGATAGTCAGATATTCATATTATCAGATTGTCAGATAGTTACATAGTCATATAGACAGATAGTCATATAGTCAGATAATCATAGATTCAGATAATGATATAGTCAGATATTCAGATAGTTAGATAGACATATAGTCAGATAGTCAGATATTCATATTATCATATTGTCAGATAGTTACATAGTCATATAGTCAGATAGTCATATAGTTAGATAGACATAGTCAGATAGACATATAGTCATATATTCAAATAGTCAGATTGTTAGATAACCAGATTGTTAGATAGTCAGATAGTCAGATAGACATATTGTCAGATATATAGATATAAAGATGTTAAGAAAGATAGATTAAATCATAATTATTACTTATGCTAATTATTAAATAGGGTTCTTAGGTTTCCCCTTTTATTATAATCATCCAATTTGGATTATAATCACTAAAGTTATTGAATTTTAAATTAAGACTACACAAATTTACAAAATAGAAATATATTATTCTTGCACATAGCTCCCCTTTGAAGTATTTATAGGCATGTTGGAGTTACAATTTGTCTACCCTTACATTAAGTAATTTGTTCTACTATAAATTTAGTGTACTTAGAAATTTGAATAACTCAATTAGGATAAGAAATGACCAAGTTATGACCAAAAAAAGGGTTAGGAAAGGTTTTGACAGCATCTCTTTTGAAACACAAATTTCTTCTTCGTGATTTTCTTCTAAAACACTTGGAAATTTAAAATAAATCTTGCCGATCACTTCTAATAACATCCTAATATCATCCTAAACAAATCGCTAGAAAATTTCATAGTGGATTTTGGGTTTTACCAACTCAAACATCATCAAAAAAATATAGGGTTTGTGTTTACATACCTAAAATTACTTAGATTCACCCTTTCTAGCTTCTTCCCTCTTCCTTTTTTAAGATTAAGAACTAAATTGAGAGATCTTCCACCAAGGTCTTGTTCTTCCTTTCCAAACCCTAGCCCTTCCTCTCTCTCGACTACAAAAATGTTTTTACTCTAATGAGCTCTTAGACCAAATATGAACATAAGTCATTTTTGCCTTAAGTTCCTTTAAATACTATATATCCCATATTTAATTGTATTTGCATTTCAAGTTTCCCATAATCATGCTTAGACATATAAACATATTCATATATGACCCTTATGTCCTCATTTACCAAATTCTCATTTTGAACTTTTTCTATTAGTTAATTTTTAGGGTTCAGTCAATTTAATTCTAACATATAATATTCAATTATAAATTCACATTTTCATTTGCACTTGACATTTATTCATAGAATCATATAACATTTAATATTTATCAATTATCATTTAATTATTTATTTATTTCTCTGGAAAACATATGTTTGGCTGAATTTAACATTTATTATATTAATTTGTCAATAACATTTTTATGGGCGTTACAGATAACCAGATAGATAAAAAGACAGATATAAAGATAAATATATAGGTAGTTAGATAGGTAGTTAGATAAATAGATAGGTAGTTAGATAAATAGATAGATAGATAGAGATAAATAAATCAAAATATTGATAGTTAGATAATTAGAGAGATAAATTGATAGATATAAAGATATATTGATAAATAAAATGATAGATAGAAAGATAGATATACAGATATATGATAGAAAGATAGATAAATTGACAAAAAAAAGATTGATTGATTGATTGACATAAAGAAAGATAGATTGACATAAAGAAAGATAGACAGATAGATTGACAGATATATAGATAGACATACGTATAGATAGATAGATAGGCAAAAATTGAAAAATTAATAGATAGACAGAAAGACGGAGATATTTAGACTTATAGATAGATAAATAACTAAACAGATAGTTAGATAAATAGATATATATATATATATATAAGAATAGATAGATAGATAGATAGATTTATTGATGAATAGATAGATATATAATAGATAGATTGACACAAAAAGATAGATAGACAGATAGAAAGATTTATAAACAAATAGATAGATATACAGATAGATAGATAGTTAGAAAAACACAGACAAATAAATTGAAAGACAAATTGACAAATAGACAAATAGACAGATAGACAGAAAGATAGATAATCGATCTTTTTGTTCTTATTTTTATTCTTCTAATTTTTTTTATTCTATATATTTTTCTTATCCTTCATATTCTTCTTATTTTTATGTTTCTTCTTATTCTTCTTATTCATCTTGGTCTTATTATTTTTAAAATTATTTTTATTTTTATTATTCTATTTTTTTTATTATTCTTCTTGTTCTTTTATATTTTTCTTTTTCTTTTAATTCTTAATTTTCTTCTAATATTTCTTATTATTCTTATTCTTATTAATTTTCTTATTATACTTATTATCCTTATTCTTTTTATTTTTATTATTTTTCGTATCTTTCTTATTTTTCTTATTCTCATTCTTCTTATTCTCGTTATTCTTCCAATTTTTTTATTCAACTTATTATTCTTATTATTCTTTTTCTTCTTTTTCTTCTTATTCTTCTAATTCTTTTAATTCTTCTTATTCTTCTTATTCTTCTTATTCTTTTTATTCTTCTTATTTTTCTTATTTTTTTATTCCTCTTATTCTTATTATTTTTCTTTCTGTTATTATTCATATTATTCTTCGTATTCTCTATATTATTTTTATTCTTCTTATTTTACTTATTCTTCTTATTCTTATTATTGTTATTATTCTTCTTATTCTTCTTATTCTTCTAAATCTTCATATTCTTCTTATTCTTAATATTATTTTTATTCTCCTTTTTTCTTATAATTTTTGTTGTTCTCATTCTTATAATTCTTTTTTAACTAATTATTCTACATTTTCTTATTATTCTTAGTATTATTCTTATTTTATTATTTTTCGTTTTTTTCTCATACTTCTAATTTTTCTTATTCTTCTTATTCTAGTTTTTTATATTCTACTTATTCTTCTTGTTTTTCTTATTTTTATTATTTTTCTAATTTTTATTATTTTTTTTTCTTATTCTTTTTATTATTTTTATTCTACTAATTTTTTATTCTTATTCTTCTTATTTTACTTATTATTATTATTATTAATATTCTTCTTATTCTTATTCTTATTTTTCTTATTCTTTTTATTATTTTTATTATTTTTATTATTTTTATTATTTTTATTCTTTTTATTCTTCTTATTTTTCTTATTCTTCTTATTCTTCTAATTCTTAATCTTATTATTTTTCTTATTATTTTTCTTATTATTTTTCTTATTCTTTTTATTCTTCTTATTCTCATAATAATTATTATTTTCTTATTCCTCTTATTTTTTTTCTAAAATATTTTATTCTTTATTCTTTTTATTCTCTTATTCTTCTTTGTCTCTGTATTCATCTTATTCTTCTTATTATTCTTATTATTCTTTTTTTTCTTATAATTCTTATTTTTCATATTCTTTTTATTCTTTATAATATTTTAATTAATTCATATACTTATTTTTATTCTTATTCTTCTTATTCATCATTTCTTCATATTTTTCATATTCTACTTATTCTTGATATTTTTGTTATTTTTCTAATTCTTAGTATTCTTCTTATTCTTCTTATTCTTCTTATTTTTCTTATTTTTTTTATTCTTCTTATACTTTTTATTCTTCTTATTTTTCTTTTTATTCTTATCATTCTGAATCTTATTATACTTCTTATTCTTCTTATTATACTTATTTTACTTATTCTTCTTATTCTTTTCATTCTTTTTATTCTTCTTTATTTTTCTTATTTTTATAATTCATCTTATTCTTTTTATTCTTCTTATTTTTGTTATTCTACTCATTCTTTTTTTCTATTTATTCTTTTTATTATTCTTTTATTCTTCAATTCTTTTAATTTTTCTTATTTTTCTTATTCTTCTAATTCTTCTTATTTTTCTTATTATATTTATTCTTTTTTTTCTTATTATTATTATTATTTTTCTTATTATTTTTCTTATTCACCTTATTCTTATTATTCTTATTATTCTACTTATTTTTCTTATTCTTCCTATTATTAATAATCTTGTTATTCTTCTTATTTTTTAAAATCTTTTTATTATTCTTATTCTTCATATTTTTCTTATTCATTTTATTCTTTTTATTTTTTTCTATTATTCTTCATTATTTTCTTATTATTATTATTATTAGTATTATTATTATTTTTATTAATCTTATTCTTTTTATTTTTCTTATTAGTTATTTATTTTTCTTATTTTTCTAATTTTTCTTATTCTTCTTATTTTTCTCTCATGAGAAACCTCGGGAGATAAAAATATGTCTATTATTCTGTGTATCTATGCATGTTTCTCATAGACTGATAGATAAATTTATATATCAATCTATCTATCTATCTATTTATCTATCTGTCTATGTTTATCTCTCTATCTGTATAGATTCTTTTTGTCTAAATGTCTATATGTCTACCTGTCGATCGGTCTTTATGTTTATTTGTCTGTATGCCTATTTTGTGTAATTTTCTATTTGTCTATCTAATTATTTATTTATTTATCTATCTATCTATCTATCTAATTATTTATCTATCCATCTATCTATCTCTTAATATATCTATATATTTGTCTCTATATTTATTATATATCTTTATATATATATATATATATTTGTCTTCTATCTATCTATTATTTCTCTATCGGTCTATTTGTTTATTTGTCTTCTATCTATTATTATGTCTGTCTATATATCTATATATCTATTTGTCTATCTGCCTATATGTCTATATGTCTATGTGTCTATCTGTTTATCTATATATCTATCTATTTATCTTTCTATATTTCTATCTGCCTATCTAATTATCTATCATTATATATATGTACACACACACACACACACACACACACACACACACACACACACACACACACACACACACACACACACACATATCTGCCTATCTTTCTATGTTGCGACCAAAAATTTTCATAAATTCCGCTCACAAAAAAATGGGGATTTTAGCAACGGATTACCGACGGAAAATTTTTGTAACTTCTGCTCAAGGAATTGGGAATTTTAACTACGAAATTGAGACGGAATATCCCTCACTAAAAAAATCCTAAAATTAGCGACGAATTTAACGGATTTTGCCTTGCTAATAAAATCCATGATTGAGCGACATAATTAGCGCCGATTTTCTCATACTAATAAAATCCTTTATTTAGTAACAGATTTAGTGACGGATTTTTTCTTACTAATATAATCTATAATTTAGCGAAGGAATTAGCGATCAATTTTCTCTTGTTAATAAAATAATTTATTTAGTGACAGATTTAGTGATTGATTTTTCATTGCCAATAAAATCCATTATTTGCCGACAAATTTAGCGATGGCTTTTTTCTCGCTAATAAAATCCATTATTTAGGTACAAATTTAGTGATAGTTAATCCCTTGCTAATAAAATACATGATTTAGCGACGGATTTTCTCTTCCTAATAAAATCCATTATTTAGTGATAGATTTAGCCACAGACTTTTCCTTTTTAATAAAATATATATTTTAAATATGGATTTACGAGCGAATATCCCTATTTAATAAAATCCTTAAATTAGTGAAGGATTTTGGGACAGAATTTCCGTAGAAAATAAAATCCTTAATTTTGCGACGGATTTAGGGCCGGAATTTCCCTAACTAATAAAATTTGTAATTTAGCGATTAATTTAGAGATTGATTTTCTCGTGCTAATAAAATCCATAATATAGCGAGGAATTTTCCCTAGCTTTTAAAATTCGTAATTTAGTTTCGGATTTAGTGACTGTATTTCCCAAGCCAATATTTAATTATATAATTTTATTTATTATATTTTTAATATTTTATTTAATTTTATTTATTAAATTTATGTTATTGGTCTATAGATGAGCAATCCTTGAAACACATATTTTTCTCATAAAATAAAAAAAGTCATATTATAAATAATTAATTTAAAGTATATAAAAACAAAAAAAAATATTATATTAATAAAAATTAAAATAACTATTTTTTTTTGATATGTTAATTTCTTAAAAAATTATACAAAAAATGTTTCTAAAATTTTTATTTAAGAAGCTAAATAATTTAAATCAAAGTAAAATTAAATAATTAATTCAATAAGTATAATAATTTTTTCGATAATTTAAAAAATTAAATTAATATACATTAAAATTTTTACTAATTTAATTGTAAATTAATTAATTGTATGTTAAAATAGAAAATAATTTCAAAAATATCTGAATTGACAAATAAACTAGTAAATATTAATATTATTATATATATTAAAATTTTATAATTATAAAAAAATTTTATAAATATAAATAATACAAATCTTGAAAATCTTGAAATATAATAAAAATATAATTTTTTCAATTAAATTAAAAGAAAATAAAATAATATTTATAAATAAATATATAGATGTTTAATCCTACTAAAATTAATAAAAATTAAACAATTGAGAATTATTTTTAAGGTTTGATTTTAACATTAAGCTTTTTATCAAAATAATAAATATTACTTTTTTTAATTATCTTTTCAATCTACGTAATTTTTTAAATTTTAAAAATTATTAATTATATCAAATAATATGAAATTTTATGCATTTAAAATTATTTCATATTATCTTTTGTAAAAATTAATATGAATTCTTAAAAAATTTTAAGGTTTTTGTTTTTGATTTGTACCTTACTGCACGCACATTAATTTTGTTGAAAAATTTTCATAGTAAATAAAATTAATGAGTTTTTGTGTTTATATATATATATATATATATATTGTTTATTTAATGTTTTAATATTAAAAAATATAAATATTTTCTAAAATATATTTTCTCTCTCGACTCGACGCATTTCTAAGACTAACACGTGAACCAAAGTCCTCCAAATTCCATCTATCTCTCGATGCATCTCTATCACGTGATGCCTATCTGAGTCAGATATGTCTATCTATCTAACTAGAAGACTATATGTCAGATATTCAGATAATCATATTCATATTTAGAGAGAGTCATAATCAGATAGTTAGATATCATATGAATCTAATTGACAATATAACTATCTTGATATATCTATTTGTCAAGATAGTCAGATAGTCATATAGTCATATAGTCAGATAATCATATAATAAGATAGTCATATAGTAAGATATTCAAATAGACAGATAGTCATATAGAAAAATAGTCATATAGTAAGATTGTCATATAGTAAGATAGTTATAAAGTTATATAGTCTAATTGTCAGTCACATAGTCACATAGTTAGATAGTCATATAAACATATAATCAGATTGTCATATAGTAATATAGTCATGTATTCATATATTCAGATAGTCATTTATAGTAAGATAGTCATAAAGTCAGAAAGTCATATACTCAGTCATATCGTCAGATCGTTATATAATAAGATAGTGATATAATCAGATAGTTTTTAGTCAGATAGTCAGATAACCATATAGTCAAATATTCATATAGTATGATCGTCATATAATCAAATAGGCAGATAGTCAAATAGTAATATAGTCATAAAGTAGTATAGTCATATAGTGATATAGTCAATCATATAGAAAGATAGTCATATAGGAAGATAGTAAAATAGTTAGATAGTCATATGGTAATATAGTCATATAGTAAGATAACATATAGTCATATAGTTATATAGTCAGATAGTAATATACTTATATACTCAAATTATCAAATAGTCATATACTTAGATAGTTATATAATCAGAAAGTCATATAGTAAAAGTCATATAATCACAGTCATATAGTCTGATAGTAAATAGTCATATAATTATATAGTTATATAATCATATAGTAATATAGTAGGATAGACATATAGTCATATATTCAAACAGTAATATAATAAGTCATATAGTCATATTGTTAATATCATATAGTCATATAGTCATATAGTCAGATAGTGATATAGTCATATATTCATATAGTCATATAGTCAGATAGTCAGATAGTCAGATACTAAAATAGTCATATAGTCAGATAGTCAAATATTAATATAGTAAGATAGTCATATAGTTATATAGTCAAAAAGTTATATAGTAAGATAGTGATATAGAAAGATAGTCATATAGTCAAATAGCAATATTGTCAAATAGTCATATATTTATTTAGTCATTATCCTATAATCATATAGTCAAATAGTCATATAGTCAGATAGTAATATAGTTAGATAGTCATATAGACAAATAGTCAAATAATCATATAGTATTTGGTCATATAGTCTGTTACTCATATAGGCACATAGTCATATAGTCAGTCTTATAATCATTTAGTCATATAGTGATATAGTGATATAGTAATATAGTCAGATATTCATATAGTCATATACTCATATAGTCATATACTCATATAGTCATATAGTCATATAATTATTTAGTCATTTAGTTAAATAGTCATATTGTTAGATAGCCATATAGTCATTTAGTCATATAGTAATTTGGTAATTTAGTCATATAGTCCTATAATCAGATATTCATATAGTAAGATAAATTGTTAGAGAGATAGTCAGATAGTCAGATAATCAGATAGTCATATAGTCAGATAGTCATATTGTCATATTATGATATAGTCATTTAGTCAAATAGTCAGATAGTTAGATAATCAGATAGTCATGTAGTTAAATAGGCATATAATCAGATAGTCCTATAACATATAGTCAAATAGTCATATATTCAGATAGTCATTTAGTCATATAGTTAGATAGTCATATATTCAGATACTCATATTGCCTTATAGTCAGATAATCATATAGTCAGAAATTCATATAGTCATATAGTCATATAGTGATATATTTTGAAAGTCATATAGTCAGATAATCATATAATTATATAATCAAATAGTCATAAAGTTATATATTGATATAATCATAGTGATATAATCAAATAGTAATATAGACATATTGTCATTTAGTCATATACTCAGATAGTCATAGTCAAATAGTCAGAGAGTCATATAGTCAGATATTCTTATAGAATTATTGTTATATAGTGATTTAGTCAGATAGTCATATCCAAAGTAATATAGTCATAATTAGAATGTCATATAGTCAAATAGTGATATATTCATATTTTCATATAGTCATTTGTCATATAATCATATAGTTTGATAGTCATTTATTAATAATTTCATTTAGTCATATAGTCATATAGTCATATAGTCAAATTATCAGATAATCATATGGTCATAGAGTCATATTGTCAAATAGTCATATAGTCATATATTCAGATAGTCAGATAGTCATATTGTCATATAATGATATAGTCATATAATCATATTGTCATATAATCATATAGTCATAAGGACTTATAGTCTTATAGGCATATAGTCATATAGTCAGATTGTCATATAGTCATATAGTCATATAGTCATATAATAAGATAGTCATATAGTCATATAATCAGATAGTCAGATTGTCAGATAGACATATAGTCATTTAGTTAGATAGTTAGTGTCAGATATATATATAGTCAGAGTCTGTTAGTCAGATAGTCAAATCATAATATAGTTTTATAGTTAGATAGTCAGATTGTCTAATACTCATATAGTCAGATAGACTTATAGTCATATAATCAAATACACAGTCATATTGTCATTTAGTAAGATAGTTATATAGTCAGATAGTCATATAGTCAGATACACATATAGTCAAATAAAGATATATTCATATAATCATATAGTCATATGATCATATAGTAAAATAGTCTTATAGACATATAGTTACATAGTCATATAGTATTATAGTCATATAGTCTGTTTGTCATATAGTCGGATAGTCATATAGTCTGTTTGTCATATTGTTGGATAGTCAAATATTTATAAGGTCATAAAGTCATATACTTAGATATTCTTCTAGTCATATAGTCATATAGTCATATAGGCATATAGATAGATATTCTTATAGTCAAATAGTCATATAGTCATATAATCATATAATCATATAGTCATATAGTCATATAGTTAGATAGTCAAATAGTCATATAGTCAAATAGTCATATAGTCAGATATTCAGATTCAAATACTGATATAGTTAGTAAGACAGTCAGATAGTTAGTCAGTCAGATAGTCTTATAGTAAGATAGACATATAGCCAGATAGTGAGATAGTCATATAATTAGATAGTCACATAGTTACATAGTCATATAGTCAGATAGGCATATAGTAAGGTAGTCATATAGTCATATAGACATATAGTAAGATAGTCATATAGTCAGATAGACATAGTCAAATAGTCATATAGTCATATATTTAGATATTCATATTATCAGATAACCTGATGTCATATAATCAGATAGTCAGATAGACATATTATCAGATAGTTAGATATTCAAATACTCATATAGTCAGATAGTCAATTAGTCAGATAGTCATAAAGTTAGATAGTCATATAGTCATGTAGGATGATAGTCAGATAGTCATTTAATCATATAGTCATAGAGTCATATAGTCATATAGTCATATAGTCCGATAGTTATATGTCATATAGTAATATAGTCATATAGACATATAGTAATATAGTCAGATAGTCATATATTCAGATAGTCATATAGTCAGATAGTCCTATAATCATATAGTAATAGTTAGATAGTTATTTAGTCATATAATCATATATTTATATAGTCATATAGTCAGAAAGTCATATAGTAAAATAGTTAGATAGTGAGATATTCATATAGTCAGATAGTCGTATAGTCAGATAGTCGTATAGTCAGATAGTCCTATAGTCAGATAGTCGTATAGTCAGATAGTCATATAGTCAGATAGTCGTATAGTCAGATAGTCGTATAGTCATATAGTCAAATAGTCAGATAGTCAGTTTGTCAGATAGTCAAATAGTCATATAGTCAGATAGTCAGATAGTTTGATAGACATAGTCAGATCGCAATATAGAAATATAGTCACATAGTGATATAGTTAGATAGGCATATAGTTAGATAGATAGATAGTTAGAGCATCAGATAGTCAAATAGTTAGATTATCATATAGTCAGATAGTATTATAATCATATAGTCATGTAGGATGATAGTCAGAAATCATATAATAATATAGTCAGATGACAGATAGTCATATAGTCAGATAGTCATTTATTCATAATGTCATATAGTCATATAGTCAAATAGTCCTATAGTTATATAGTCAGATAGTCATATAGTTATATAATCAGAAATTCATATAGTCATATAGACATATAGTAATATAGTCATATACTCATATAGATATATAGTCAATAGTCATATTATCATATAGTCATATTATCATATATACATAATTATATAATCATATAATCATATAGACATATAGTCAGATATCCATATAGTCATATAGTAAGATAGTCATTTAATCATATAATCATATAGTCATATTGTTATATTATCATATAGTAATATAGTCAGATAGTTAGTCATATAGACATTGTTAGGCAGTCATATAACTAGTAAGTATTATAGTAATATTGTCATATAGTCAGATAGTCATTTAATCATAAAGTCATATAATCATATTATTATATAGTCATTTGACATTGTCATATAGTTATTTAGTCCGAAAACTATATTGTCTTAGTCATATAATTAGATTGTCATATAGTTATATTGTTAGATAGGCTTATAGTAATATAGTTATATTGTCATGTTGTCAAATATTGATATAGTCATATAATTATATAGTCATTAGTCATATAGTCATATATTCAGGGAGTCAAATAGTCACATAATCATATAGTCATAGTAATATAGAAATATAGTCATATAGTCATATAGTCGGATGTTCATATACTCAGATAGTCATATAGTCAGATATTCATATAGTCGAATAGTCAGATAGTATGATTATCATATAGTCAAAAAGTCAGATTGTCAGATAGTTAGATAGTCAGATAGTGAGATAGTCAGACATATAGTCAGATAGTCATATAGTTTGATAGTCTTATAGTCAGTCATATAGTCATATAGTGATATAGTCAAATAGTCAAATAGTCATATACTCATATAGTCAGATAATCATATAGTCATATGAACATATAGTCAAATTGTAATATAGTCAGATATCATATAATCAGATAATCATAAAGTTAGATAGTCATATGATCATATAGTCATATGATCATATAGTCAGATAGTCTTATAGATAGATATTAATTTAGTCATATAGTCATTAAGTCATATTGTCAGATAGTCATTTCGTCATAATGTCAAATAGTCAGATAGTCATATAGTGACATGGTGATATAGTCATATAGGCATATTGTAATATAGTCATATAGTTAGATCGTCATATAATCAGATCGTCATATAGTCATATAGTCCAATAGTTATATAGTCTGATAGTCATATAGAAATATAGTCAGATAGTCATATAGTTAGATAGTCATATATTCATATAGTTAGATTGTTATAGTCATATAGTTAGATAGTCATATAAGCATATAGTCATATAGTTATATCATCATATAGTCATATAGTCATATGGTCATATAGTCAGATAGTCCTATAATCATATAGTGAGACAGTCATATAGTCATAAAATCAGATAGACATATAGTTATATAATCATATAGTCATATAGTCAGATAGTCATATAGACATATATATATATTATCAGTCATATTGCAAGATAGTATTATAGTCATTTAGTCATATAGATATATAGTCATATAGTCATATAGACATATAGTCATATAGTCATATAGTAAAATATTCTAATAATCATATAGTCATATAGTCATTTAGTCATTTAGTCTGATAGTTATATTGTCGAATAGTTATATAATTAGATAGACAGATAGTCATAAAAATATCGACATATAGTCATGTAGTCATATATTCATATAGACATATAGTAATATAGTCACTAGTCATATAGTCAGATAGTCAGATAGTCATAATCATATAGTCAGATAGTCATATAGTTAGATAGTCAAATAGACATATACTCAGATAGTTATATAATAAAATATTCATATAGTCAGATAGTCAGATTGTAAGATTATGAAAGTCAAATAATCAGATAGTTAGATAATCAGATAGTTAGATAGACAAATAGATAGTCAGATAATCATGCATTCATATAGTCAGATAGTTAGATAGTCACATAGTCAGATAGTCATATAGTCAATGTCATATAATCAAATAGTCATATAGTCATATAGTCAGATTGCCATATAGTCAGTATTCATATAGTCAGAGTCTTATCGTCACTCATAAAGTAATATAGTTAGATAGTCATATAGTCATATAATCATATAGTCATAGTCATATAGTCATATATTCAATAGTCATATAGTCATATAGTTATATAGTCAGATAGTCCTATATTGAGTCATAAAGTAATATAGTCAGATAGACATATAGTCATATTGTCATATAATCATATAGTCATATAGTCAGATTGTCATATAGTCAGATAGTCAAAAGTCATATAGTCAAATAGTTATATAGTAATATAGTCATATAGGTATATAGTCATATAGTAATTTTGACAAATAGACCTAGTCATATAATTAGATAGTCATATAGTAATATTGTTATATAGTCATATAATTATATAGTCATATAGTCATATAGTCATATAGTGATATAGTGATATAGTCATATAGTCATATAGATATATTATCAGTCATATTGCAAGATAGTATTATAGTCATATAGTCATATAGTCATATAGACATATAGTCATATAGTAATATAATCTTAGAATCATATAGTAATATAGTCATTTAGACATTTAGTCTGATAGTTATATTGTCTAATAGTTATATAATTATATAGTCATATAGTAATATAGACAAATAGTCATAGAAATATCGACATATAGTCATGTAGTCATATATTCATATAGTCATATAGTAATATAGTCACTAGTCATATAGTCATATAGTCATATAATCATATAATTAGATAATCATATAGTTAGATAGTAATATAGACATATACTCAGATAGTTATATAGTAAGATATTCATATAGTCAAATAGTCTGATTGTAAGATTATGAAATTGTCAAATAGTAAGATAGTTAGATAATCAAATAGTTAGATAGACAAAAAGATAGATAGTTAGATAATCATGTATTCATATAGTCAGATAGTCACATAGTCAGATAGTCATATAGTCATAGTCATATAATCATATAGTCATGTAGTCATATAATCATATAGTCAGATTATCATATAGTCATATAGTCAGTATTCATATAGTCAGAAAATTATATAGTCAGAGTCTTATAGTCAGTCATAAAGTAATATAGTCAAATAGTCATATAGTCATATAATCATATAGTCATATAGTCATATAGTCAGATAGTCATATAGTTAATAGTCATATAGTTATTTAGTCAGATAGTCCTATAGTCAGTCATAAAGTAATATAGTCAGATAGTCATATAGTCATATAGTCATATAATTATATAGTCATATAGTCCGATAGTCAAAAGTCATATAGTCAAATAGTTATATAGTAATATAGTCATGTAGGTATATAGTCATATAGTATTATAGTTATATAGTCATATAATTATATAGTCATATAATTATATAGTCATATAGGTAGAGTCATATAGTAATATAGTGATATAGTGATATAGTGATATAGACAGATTGTCACATTGTCATATAGTCATATAGTCAGATAGTTATATATTTAGATAGGCATATAGTCAGTCATAAAGTAATAGTCATATAGTCCTATAGTAATATCGTCATATAATCATATAATCATATAATCATAAAGTCATATAGTCATAGTGTTAGAAAGTCATATAGTCATATACTCATATATTTAGTCATATAGTCACATAGTCAGATAGTAATATAGTCATATTGGCATATAGTAATATAGTCATATTGTCATATATTCATATAATCATATAGTCATATAGTCATATAGTCATATAGTCAGATAGTCATATGTCATATAGTCATATAGTCAATTAGTCATATAGTAATATAGTCATATAGGTATATAGTCATATAGTAATAATGTCAAATAGACCTATAGTCATATAATTAGATAGTCATATAGTAATATAGTTATATAGTCATATAATTATATAGTCATATAGTTAGAGTCATATATTCATATAGTTAGAGTCATATATTCATATAGTGATATAGTGATATAGTCATATAGTCAGATAGTCACAATCATATAGTCATATAGACAGATAGTCATATTTTTAGATAGGCATATAGTCATAGTCATAAAGTAAAATAATCATATAGTCATAGTCATAAAGTAAAATAATCATATAGTCATATAGTAATATAGTAATATAGTCATATAGTCATAATATCATAAAATCATATAGTCATAGTATTATAGCAGATACTCATATAGTCATATACTTAGTCATATATTCACATAGTTTGATAGTAATATAGTCATATTGGCATATAGATATATAGTCATATAGTTATATTTTCATATAGTCATATAGTCATATAGTTACATAATCATTTAATCATATAGACATATATTCAGATAGTCTTATAGTCATAATATCATTTATTCACATAGTTATAATCATATAGTCAAATATTCCATATAGTCAGATAGTTATATAGTTATATAGTCAGATAGTCATATAGTCAGGTAGTCAGTAATATTTTCATATAATCATTTAGTTAGTCATATAGTCAGCTAGTTTTTTAACCAGATAGTGAAATAGTTAGATAGTCAGGTAGATTGCTAGATAGTGTGACAGACGGACAAACTGATAGATAGATAGATAGATACAAAGATAAATATTTTGATTGATAGATAGATACACAGACAAAGACAGATAGAAAGATAGAAATACATATAGTCAAATAGACTAATAGAGAGATAAAAGATAGATATATAAACAGAAAGGTATGTAGACAGATTGACAGAAACTTTGATAGATCGAAAATAGAAATATAGAAAAATAATCATATAGACTGACATATAGCTATACAGATAGATAAATATACATATAGAGATGAAAATATAGACAGATAGATAGATAAATAGATAGTCAAATTGACACAGTCATATAGACAAATTGAGAAATAAATAGATAGAATATACATAGACAGATAGATAAGTAGAAAGATAATGAGAAAAACCAATAAATAGTTATATATATAGATATATAAACAGATAGACTAATTAGACAAATATATAAATAGACAAATAGATAGATAGATACAGAGACATATAGAGAGGTAGGCAGATAGATAGATATAAATTAAAATGTTGATAGATAGAAAATTAGACAGATAGATAGAAAAACAAATAGATAGATCGATATACAGATACACAGATAGACATATAGATAAATAAAAAGATAGACAGATAAACATATAGACAGATAGTTGAAATACAGATAGATAAATAGACAGATAGATAGATAAACTGATGTACAAAAGATAGATAGGCAAATAAACAAATAGAATTATAGAGAGAAGATGGACAAATATACAGATAGACCGAAAGACAAATAGATAGATAAATAGATAGTTAGATAGATTGATAGATAGATAGACTAATAGACAGATAGACAGATAGACATTTAGATAGATAAATAGATAGACAAATAACCAGTTAAAAATTAGACTGATAGAAAGATATATGATAGATAGAGAGAGGGAGATATATATATATATATAGATAAATATTTAGATAGAGAAAGAAAGATATAAAAATAGATATATAAATAAACAGAAGACACATAGATATACAAATAGATACACAGACAGAAAGATAGAAAATAGAAAGACGGACAAACAGATAGACAAATATACCAAGTGACAGAAAAATAGTCATATAGTAATATAGTAAGATAGTCATATAGTCATATAGTCCTATATTCATGTAGTCCTATAGTCATATAGACATATATTCATATAGGCATATTATCATATAATTATATAGTCATATAGTTTTTTAGTCATATAATCAGACAGACAAGTAGATATATAAAGAGAAATACAAAATTATATAGATAGAAAGAGAAATAGAGATTTAGATAGATTATATAGAGAAATAGACAGATAGATAAATAGATAAATAAAAAATTGATAGATAGATAAATTGATAGATAGATAAAGAGACAGATAAAATTATAGAAAGATACAATGATAGATTGACAAATAGTCAGATAGATAGATAGACATTTAGATAGAAATATAGATAGACAGATAGACACAAAGATAGATTGATAGAAAGGCAGATAGACAGATAGATAAATAGACAGATTTAAAGATAGATAAATAGATAAATAGATAGACAGATAGACATATAGATAGATAGATAAATATTGATATATACATATAGACAGAGAAACAAATACCTAGATAAACAAATAGATAGATAGAAAAATAGATAAATAGACAGATTGATAGATAAGTTGATTTGTAAATATTTAGATAGGTAAATAGGTAGATTGGCAGATAGGTAGATAGGCAGATAGACTGATAAGTAGATTGATAGATATGCAGATTAGTAGATAGGTACTTAGGAAAATAATTAGATAAACATATTGATAGACAGACAAATTGATAGATAACAAAACATATAATAGATAGAAATATAAATAAAAAGATAGATAGAAAGATAGATAAATAGATAGATGGATATATATGCACATATAGGATAGAGAAACAAATAGACTTATATAGAGAGATATATAGACATATATACAAATAGACATATAGAAAGATAGAAAGACAGATATATATTTAGATAGATAGAATAAACCATATACACAAATAGATAGATAAATAGTTAATCAGATAGATATATAGTTAGACAAGTAAATAGATAAAAAGAAAACCAATAAATATATGGACAGATAGACAAATAGAGAGATAGACAGATAGACCATATAGACAGATAGATATATAGACAAATAAACAAATATATAGATAAAGATATAAATTGATAAACAAATAGACGGATAGAGATAGAAATTTAAACAATATAGATAGATGTATAGATTCAAAATAGATAAATAGATAGAGAGAAAGATAGATAGATAAAGAGATAGATAGAAGGACAGACAGATAGATAATTAGATAGATAGAGATATATACATATAGACATATAGACATATAAACTGATGCATAGATAGACAAATAGATAGATAGAAAGATAGAAAGATAGACAAATAGATAGATAAGTAGATATGTAAATATTCAGATAGGTTGATAGGTAGATTAGCAAATAAGCATTTTGATAGATAAGTAAATAGGCAGATAAGCAGATTAGTAGATAGGTAGTTAAGAAATAGTTAGATAGATTGATAGATAGACAAATAGATACAAAGATAGATAGATAGACAAAAAATATACAGATAGATAGATATAGAAATAAAAAAAAGATAGACAGATAGATAAATAGTTAAATGGATATATAGACACGTAGAATAGAGAAAGATAGAGAGATATAGACATACACAAATAGACATTTAGAAAGATAAATAGAAAGATAGATTGATTGATATTTAGAGTGAGAGATAAACAAACACAGATAAATAGTTATGATAAATAAATAGTTAAATAGATAAGTAAATATAAAAAAAGAAAACAAATATTTAGATAGACAAATAGACAAATAGAGAGATCGATACATAGACCTTATTGATGGATAGATATCTAAACAGATAATCATATAGACAGATAGATAGATAGATAGACAGATAGATAAATAGACATAAAGACAGACAGTTATACAGATGAAGAGATAGACAAATAGATAGATAAATATATAGATAGACAGACAAATAGACAGATAGAGTATATAGACAAATAAACATATAGACATATATACAAATACACACAGACACACAGACACACACATTGACATATAGAGATATAGATAGATATATAAATAGATAGATATAAAGATAAATAGACAGATAAACAAATACACCGACAGATAGACAAAAAGATAGACATATAAACAAATAGCCAGATAACCATATGGATAGATACATAGATTGAAAGATATAATTATAGAAAGATAGAGGTAAATAGTTAGATAGATAGATGTTTGATAGATATATAGATTAATGGATAGAAAGATAAATAGATAATTTTACATCTAAATAGATAGACATACAGATAGATATATAGATAGATACATAGATAGATAGATAGATATATATATATATATATATATATATATATATATATATATCAAAAGCTAGATAGCTAGATAGACAGATAGCTAAATAGCCAAATTGGTAGATTGGCACATAGAGAGAGATAATTAGAGAGACAGACAGACAGACAAATAGATAGATAGATAGATAAATAAATATATAGATAGATAGATAGATAGACAGATATATAGATAGAAAGATAGACTGATAGACAGCTAGATAAATATACAGATAGACAAATAGAAAAATAGACAGACAAATAGATAGATAGACAGATATATAGATAGATAGTTAGATAGGCAGATAGAAATATAAAAATATAAATAGATAAGTAAATAGATCGATACATAGATAGAGAGATAGACATATGGACAGATAGACAGATAGACATATGGATAGTTGACAGATAGACATATAGACAGATAGACAGATAGATATATAGATAGATAAATAGATACACATAAAGATAGATAGATAGACACGGGCAAATAGTCAAATAGATTGACAGATATATAGATATATGGATAAATAGATAGACAAATATATATATATATATATATGGATAGATAAATATATAGATAGATAGATATACATATCAGAAAATTGACAAATGCAGAAATAGACATATATACAAATAGACATATAGACTAATCGATAGGTAGACATATAGACATTTAGACAAATAGAATCTATATAGATAGAGAGAAAGTTAGACAGATAGTTAGATAGATAGATAGATAGACAGATTGATAGTTCGATTTATCTATCTATCAATCTATGAGAAACATGCATTGATAGATTGAATAATCGACATTTTCTCTCCTAAGGTTTCTCATGATAGAAAAGAAGAATAAGAAAAAATATAAAAATAAGAAAAAAAAATAAAAATAAGAAGAATAAAATCAGGATAATAAGTATAATAATAATAATAATAATAATAAACAAAATGAAGAATAATAAAAAAAAGAATAATAATAATAATAATATAAATAAGAAAATATGAAAATTAATAAAAATAAGAATAATAAAAAGATTTTAAAAAAAGAAGAATAAGAATAAAAATAATAAGAATAAGAAAAAAAGTAGAAAAATAAGAATAAGAAGAATAAGAAGAATAATAAAAATAATAATAATAATAATAATAAGAATAAAAATGAGAAATATAAAAAAAATTAAAAGATTATGATGAATAAGAATAAGAAAAATAAAAATAATATAAATAAGAAGTATAAGAAAAATAAGAAGAATAAGAAAAATAACAAGAATAAAAAAAATTAGAAAAATAACAAGAATAAGAAAAATTACAAGAAAATAAAGAATATGTAGAAATATAAAAATATTCAGAATAACGAATAATAAGAATAAGAAGAATAATAAGAATAAGAAGAATAATAAGAATAAGAAGAATAATAAGAATAAGAAGAATAATAAGAATAAGAAGAATAATAAGAATAAGAAGAATAATAAGAATAAGAAGAATAATAAGAATAAGAAGAATAATAAGAATAAGAAGAATAATAAGAATAAGAAGAATAATAAGAATAAGAATTAATTAAAATTTTATAAAGAATAAAAACAATAAGAATAATAAGAAAAATAACAAGAATAAGAATGATAAGAAGAATAAGTAGAATATAAATACTAAGAAGAATAAGAGAATAAAAAGAATCAAAAATAGAAAGAATATGAAGAATAAGAGAATAAAAAGAATCAAAAATAGAAAGAATATGAAGAATAAGATAAATAAAATAATAAAAAATAAGAAAAATAAGAAGAATAAGAAAGATAAAAAGAAAAGAATAAGAAAATAATAAAAATTATAAGAATAAGATGAATAAAAAAATTAGAAAAATTATAAGATTAAGAATAAAAAGAATAAGAAAAATAAGAAGAAATGTAGAATAATAAGAAGAAAAAAAATAAGTAGAATAAAAAAAATAGGAAAAAAAAATTAGATGAATAAAAAGAATAAGAAAAATAAAATTAAAAAGAAAAAGTTGAATAAAAAAAATAAGAAAATTACTAAGAATAAGAAGAATACGTAGAATAATAAAAATAAAAAGAATAAGAAGAATGATAAGAATAAGAAGAATGATAAGAATAAGAATAAAAATAAAAAAATAATAATAAGAATAAGAAGAATAAGAAGATTTAGAAGAATAAGAAGAATAAGAAGAATAAGAAGATTTAGAAGAATAAGAAAAATAAGAAGATTTAGAATAATAAGAAAAAGAAGAATAAGTAAAATAAGAAGAATAAGAAAAGAATAAGAAGAATTACAAGAATAAGAAGAATAAAATATATAAAAAAATTGGAAGAATAACGAGAATAAGAAGAATAAGAAGAAAAAGTAAAATTAGAAAAATAAAAATAAGAATAAGAAGAATTAGAAGAAAAAATATAAAGAAGAAAAATTATAATAAGAAAATAAAGAATAAGTATAATAAGAAAAATAAGAAGAATAAGTAGAATTAAAAGAAAAGGTAAAATAAAAAAGAATAATAGGAATAATAAAAAAATATAATAATAAGTATAAAAATAATTCTAAGAATAATAAGATTAATAAGAATAAGAAAAAAAATAAGAAAAGGAAGAATATGAAAGATAAGAATAATATGTATAATAAGGAGAATTAGAAGAATAATAAAAATAAGAACAAAAAGATCTATTATCTATCTTTTTGTATATGTATCTGTCGATATATCTCTCTATTTGTCTATTTGTCTATCTGTTTATCAGTATTTGTCTCACTTTATCTATCTATTTATCATCTATCTTTCTATATGTCTATATATTAATCTATTTGTATGTCTATCTATCTATCTATTTGTCTATCTGTTTATCAGTATTTGTCTCACTTTATCTATCTGTCTATCAATCTATCTTTCTATATGTCTATATATTAATCTATTTGTATGTCTATCTATCTATCTATTTATCTGACTATCTTTCTAATAATTTATCTATTATTAAGTCTATATGTCTATATGTTTATCTGTCTATCTATCTATCAGTCTTGTCTATTTGTAGATCTATCTATCTATCTATCTCTATCTATCTATTTGTCTATCTATCTATCTATCGATCTGTCTATCTGTCTCTAATTATTTATCTATCTATCTATTTAATTGTCTATCTTTCTATCTGTCAATGTGTCAATCTATCTTTATTTATGTCAATTTATCTATCTTTCTATCTATCTCTCTATCTTTATATCATATATCTGTCTATCTATATTTCTTTATATCAATAAATCTATTTACCTATCTATCTATCTAATTGTCTAACTATCAATATATCTATGTAATTATCTCTAACTATCTATCTATCTAACTATCTATCTATCTAACTATCTATCTATTTTATATTTTTATCTATCAATCTATCTATCTACTTATTTGCTTATCTGGCTATATAAATAAATTGACGGATAGATAGAAAAATAAATTGATCAATATACAATTAAATAAATAAATAGAATGACAAATAAAAGGATAGACACACTAACAGATCATCAGATAGTTAAATAAATAGACTAATAGAGATATAAAATAATAGTCTTAAAGACAAATAGATGGATAAACATATAGAGAAAAGACATTTTAACATTTTGATAGATAGATAGAAAGTTTTATTGATAAATTTACAGTTCGAGATATAGATAGATAGGTAGATAGATCGATACACAGAAAGATAGATTGGGAGATAAATAGATAGAAAAATAAGAAACAATAGATAGTCACAATTCTCTCTAGAGAAACCTCGCTCACTCTAAATTAGAATGATTTATATTCAGTGGCATACATGATAACTACATTGAAATATCATAATAATGTAAACCAACAATTTCACAAGTGAAGAAATTGTGACTCTTTATCCTAAATGAAAGTACAAGTGGGACTATTGAGAAGTAAAGACAAATTATAGTATATATGTATTTTCTAACCTTATACTCTTCCTAGAGTCGCTAAAAAATAATTCATGATCTAAAAAAATAATATCAACACTTAATAAAAAATTTATCAATCGCAAATAAAAAATATTTATACTTTCATTGAATATTAAAGCATCCAAGAAAGACATATCTTAATGTTTTAGGTGTCGAATTATCCAATCTAGGAAAAAATCATAGACAGTAAATATTTCCAAAAATTCTATAAGGCAGGCTAAATGATTTTATCTCCTTGATTCATAATCTAAGTAAATACCCACTAAGAAAGAATAGAATAAAACATCTAATTGATGAGATTATTTGTTTTAAGATTATATCTTCACAAAAATATTTTATAATACTTTTCTCGCAAGAGGTGTAAGAGTTCTCAATTAAATATCTATTATTCTATTCCTTTGAATTATTCCATTCTATAGAAATGTGATGATACACGAATTTGATACATAATCTTATGATATAAACAATAAATATTAAATATATATTATATATATTTTAATGCATTATTAATTTTTATTATAAACATCTTTTATTATTTTATAAAATATAAAAAATAAAAAGATTTGTGATATGTTAAAAAAAAAAGAAATATCCACATATACTATGAGTAATCATCAATAAAATTAATCAATACCTAAAGTCATCTATAGTCACATCTTTACTAAGTCGTAATACATGTTGATCAATTAGATCAAACAAGTTCTCAGTCATATCGAGCTAGCAAGTAGAATAGAAAACTCTAGTAAATTTTTCCAAATAACACCTTATATTGTATGAAAAAATATTTTTAAGACTGATATAAAATTAACTTGGTCAATAAAAAAAAATTAAATTGAGAATAGACAAGTATAAAATCCAACAAACTCAAACTAACATAAAATCATACCATAAGAGAGAAGACATATAATTTAATCAACTCAATCATAGATAGAATCTTCATAAGAATCTTCTAAACTTACAATCAAACATCAGTAGAGAAGAAATTAAAATTAAAAAATGAATTATCTAAAAAGATAACACATTAAAAACATACTAATATCATAATCAAGAATAAGCATAAAATTATTAAGAAATAAAAAATCAACTTAAATATTATTATATCTAATATCTTTGAAACATTTAACAGTAATTACAATAATATTCTATGAATTATAATTATATTTAAAAAGTGTATTTGCTACTTTATTGATAATCTGACTCCATGTAATACTATCTGCATATTTTCTGAAATTAAACCCTAACAATTATCTTTAGTATTATGCATCCTCCTATAATGTGGACACTAAAATAGATAGACATATATATAGATAAAAACAAAAAAAAAATTGACAAATTGATGGAGAAAGAGATAGGCAGATAGATAGATAGACTAATAGACAAAAATATAGATATAAAATAACTAATATACATATAGTTTAATATACTGATTGATAGGTATTAGGTAGACATATAGACATAGAATCAAACTTATAGACAAATATACAAATAGACTAATAAATTAATATATTGATAATATATAAAAAATTAAATGAGAGATCACTACAAAGATAATCATATAGATATACAGATAGACAAATAAATAGATAGAAAGTCAGATAGTCAGATAGTCTGATAGACACATAAATACCTACACATAAAAACAAATAGAGAGAGAGATATAGATAGATGGATAGACATATAGATAGACTTATAGAAAAACAATAATATAGTTAGATAGACAGATAGGTACATATAATTAAGAGAGATTATGATAGAAAGATAGATTGACATGCATATATAAATAGATAAATATAAATAAATATGTATATATATATATATACCAGTAGATATATTGGTAGAATGATAGATAGATTGACACGCATATATAGACAGATAGATTAATAAATAGATAACAGATAGATTGGTAGAATGATAGATAGATAAAGGGATATATAGACACAGATATATAGACACAGATATATAGACACAGATATATAGATAGATTTATAAAGAGACGAATAATAGATAAATAGAATGATATACAAATAATTAGATAGAAAGAAAGAAAAACTTATAATATATATATATATATTGATATAGGTAGATAGATAGACAAATAGACATAACCTAAATGAAAAATAAAAAAAATAGACAAATATACAAATAAAAAGATAAATAAAAAAATAGATAGACTAATAGATTAATAGACAGATTGATAGAAAGAAACATGGATAGACTTATGGACAATTATACATATAGATAGATAAACAAATAGATAGAAAGATAGATAGACAGACTAACAGACAGATTGATTGATTGATTAATTGATTAATAGATAGGTAGATAGGCAGATAGATAGAAAAATAACTAGATAAATAGAGAATTAGATAGTCATATAGAATAATAGGGACATAGAAAAATAAATAGATTGATAATTATACAAATAGATAGATAAATAGACACATAGATAGATAGATAGATAGATTTATAGATATTTATATAAACAAATAGATTGATAGACATATAGATAGTTAGATATAGAGATATAAATATAAAGAAAGATTTATAAATAGCCAAATAGAGGCAGATAAATATAGAGATGTTAAGAAAGATAGATTAAAACATAATTATTACTTATACTAATTATCAAATATAGTTCTTAGTTTTACCCTCTGATTGTTATCATCCAATTTCAATGATAAAAACTCAAGTTATTGAATTTTATATTAAGACTACTCTAAATTGCAAAATAGAAGCAGATTATTATTGCACATAATTCCCCTTTGAAGCATTTATAGGCACGTTGGGGTTATAATTTTCCTACCCTTACATTAAGTAATTTGTTCTACTATAAATTTAGTGTACTCAATTTTTGAATAACTCAATTAGGATAAGAAATAACCAAGTTATGACCAAAAAAAATATTTTTGCTCTGATGAGCTCTTAGACAAATATGAACAAGTCATTTTTTCCTTAAGTTTCTTTAAATACTATATAGCCCATATATTTTATTTGCATTTCAAGTTTCCCATAATCGTACTTAGACAAATCAACATGTTCATATATGACCCTTATGTCCTCATTTACCAAATTCTCATTTTGGCCTTTTTTTTATTAGTTAATTTTAAGGGTTTAGTCAATTTAATTTTAACATATAATATTCAATTATAAATTCACATATTCATTTGCACTTGGCATTTATTCATAGAATCATATAACATTTAATATTTATCAGTATCATTTAATCAATTCTTAATTTCTTTGGAAAACACATGTTTGGCTCAATTTAACATTTATAATATTAATTTGTCAATAACATTTTTATTGGCATTATAGATAAACACATAGATAGATAGATAAAAATATAGATAAATAGGTAAACAAATATCCTAATAGCTAGATAGGCAGATAACCAGATAAATAAATTGATAGATATAAATATAAATAGATAGGTAGTTAGATAAATAGATATATTGATAGATAGATAGAGATAAATAAATAGATATAATGATAGTTCGATAATTAGATAGATATATATATATATTGATAGATAGAAAGATAGATAATATGATATATGATAGAAAGAAAGATAAATTGGCATAAATAAATATATATAGACAGATTGACATATAGAAAGATAGACAAACAGATAGATATATAGATAGACAGACATACAAAAAGATTGACAGACAGATAGATATATAGATAGATAGATAGATAGAGAAAGATAAATAGATAGATCGACAAATGGACAGATGACTCATAGGCATATAGACAGAAAGGTAGAGACAGACATTTAGATATATAAATAATTAGACAAATAGTTAGATAAATAGATAGATAGATAGATGACTAGATAGATAGATAGATAAATAGATAGATAGATAGATAGATAATAGATAGATAGATAGACATACAAATGGATAGATAGATAGACAGATAAAAAGATAGACATACAAATAAATAGATAGATAGACATATAGATAGATCGATAGATTTACACATAGACAGATAGTTAGAGAAACGTGAAGACAAATAAACTGAAAGATAGATAGACAAATAGACAGATAGATAGACAGAAAGATAGATATATAATTGATCTTTTTGTTCTTATTTTTATTATTCTTCTAATTCTCCTTATTCTACATATTATTATTATCCTTCATTTTTCTTCTTATTCTTATTTTTCTTATTCATCTTTGTCTTATTATTTTTAGAATTATTTTTATTATTATTATTCTATTTTTTTAATTATTCTTATTTTTTTTTATTTTTCTTTTTCTTTTGATTATTCTTTTTATTATTATATTTCTTATTATAATTATTCTTCGTTAATTTCTTATTATACTTATTCTTCTTATTCTTTTTATTATTCTTATTCTTTTTATCCTTAGTATTTTTTATTCTCAATCTTCTTATTCTTGTTATTCTTCCAATTTTATTATTAATCTTATTCTTCTCATTATTCCTATTCTTCTTATTCTTCTTATACTGCATATTCTTCTTATTTTTGTTATTTTTTTTATTCTTCTTATTTTTATTATTCTTTGTATTCTCTATATTATTTTTATTCTTTTTATTTTACTTATTCTTCTTATTATTATTAATATTCTTATTATTCATATTCTTCATATTCTTCTAATTTTTCTTATTCTTCTTATTCTTCTTTTTCTTATTTTTTTTATTCTTCTTATTCTTTTTATTCTTCTAAATTTTTTTTCTTATTTTACTTATTCTTATTATTCATCTTCTTATTCTTCTTGTTTTTGTTCTTATTATTATTATTATTATTATTATTATTCTTCTACTTATTCTTATTCTTCTTATTCTTCTTATTCTTCAAATTCTTCTTATTCTGCTTATTCTTCTATTTCTTAATCTTATTATTTTTCTTATTCTTTTTATTCTTTTTATTCCCATAATTTCTATTATTTTTATTTTTTTTTCTTCTTATTTTTCTTATTTTTTTTATTCTTCTTCTTCTTATTTATGTTATTCTTCTTATTCTTTCTATTTTTTTATTCTTTTTATTCTATTAATATTCTTAGTCTTTGTATTCTTCTGTATTCTTCTTATTTTTATTATTATTCTTATTGTTATTATTCTTTTTATTCTTTATAATATTTTAATTAATTCTTATTCTTATTATTATTGTTCTTATTCTTCTTATCCGTCATTTCTTCATATTTTTTTATTCTACTTATCCTTGATATTTTTGTGGTTTTTCTAATTCTTATTATTTTTCTTATTTTTCTTATTCTTCTTAATCTTTTTATTCTTTTTTATTCTTCTTATTTTTCTTATTCTTTATATTCTTCATATTCTTTTAATTCTTCTCATTCTTTTTTATTCTTTATATTCTTCCTATTCTTCTTATTCTTCTTATTATTGTTTCTTTTTATTCTTATACTTTTTATTCTTCTTATTATACTTTTTATTCTTACCTTTCTTAATCTTCTTATACTTCTTATTTTTCTTATTCTTCTTATTATACTTATTTTACTTATTCTTTTTATTCTTTGTATACTTCTTATTCTTTTAATTCTTCTTTATTTTTCTTATTTTTCTAATTCTTTTTATTCTTCTTATTTTTGTTATTCTACTTATTCTATTTATTCTTTTTATTCTTCTTTTTCTTATTCTTTATATTATTTTATCCTTCATATTCTAAAAATTATTCTTATTTTTGTAATTCTTTTTATTCTTCTTTTTCTTCTTAGTCTTCTTTTTTCTTTTCATATTATTATTATTATTATTATTATTAATCTTGTTATTCTTCTTATTTTATAAAATCTTTTTTTTATTCTTATTCTTCATATTTTTCTTATTCATCTTATTCTTTTTATTCTTTTTATTTTTCTTATTATTTTTCATTTTTTTCTTATTCTTATTATTATTCTTATTCTTATTCTACTTATTCTTCTTATTTTCTTTTTTTTTCTTTTTTTTCTTATACTTCTTATTTTTCTCTCCTGAGAAACCTCACGAGAGAAAATATGTTTATTATTCTATCTATCTATGCATGTTTCTCATAGACTGATAGATAAATCTATCTATCATTCTATCTGTCTATCTATCTATTTATATATCTTTCTGTATATCTTTCTATCTCGCTATCTATATGAATTCTATTTGTGTAAATGTCTATATATCTACCTATCGATCTGTCTTTATCTCTCTCGGTATATCTTTGTTTATTTTTCTATTTGTCTATCTATCTGTCTATCTAACTATTTATCTATCTATCTATCTATATATTTGTCTATCTATTTATCTATATATCTATGTGTCTATATATCTCTATATCTATCTGTCTATATGTCTATATGTCTATCTGTTTATCTGTTTATCTATATCTCTCTATTTATCTTTTTATGTTTCTATCTACCTATCTAACTAACTATCTATCAATCTTTATATATATAAATCTATATATTTGTCTATTGATCTATTTGTCTATGTGTCTATTTTTCTATTTGTATATCAGTCTATATATTTTTCTATCATTTTGTCCATCTTTCTATTTTTTATCTATATTTCTAGCTGTCTATCAGTCTATCTGTCTATATGTATATATCTCTATCTGTCTATTTATCTATCTATCTGTCTATCTAATAATCTATCTCTCTATGCATATCTAGTTATCTAGCTTTTGATATATCTATCTATCTATCTATTAATCTGATGCATGCGTAGGCGAGTGATTTCACGCAAAAAATTTAAAACTCCAAGATTGCACGATTTCGAAGTAAATGAGCGTAACTACCTCAATACATGTCGGATTGACCCGATTCAAAAAGCCACAGATCAAAGACTAGTAGTTCTATAACTTTCTTGTTTACAGTATCCCCAAATAAGCTATTTGGGTGTGTGATTCTTTGAAGAATTGGACACGGCACTGTTTTTGTGGATATGTATGTAATTCGTGATAATTGCATATCACCGCCTAGTTTTAAAAAAATTCCACCTTCTAAGGATAAGGAACTGTTTGATTCACCACCAAGGATGTTGGATAAAGATTCAAGATAATAATTTAACTCGAAAAGAGGAACTTTTATTCATTCAAAGATAACTAACCTTACAATTGAGAATGTCTCCTTATATAGAGATTAGACTCAGAATAAAAAAATAAAAAAATAAAAAAATAAAAAAATAAAAAAATAAAAAAATAAAAAAATAAAAAAAAAAAAATAAAAAAATAAAAAAATAAAAAAATAAAAAAATAAAAAAATGAAAAAATTAAAAAATAAAAAAATAATAAATTAAAAAAAAGGGAAAAATGAATTCTATTCAGCTTTTGAAATTCATCGACCAATGATAACCAGCAAATAACCTCTTCCAAAGACAGCAACAAATGGGATGATATTTTCTTAACCCATCGCAGCAAATTGTAACCGAAGTTAGTCTTGACATGAATAAGAACCGATAGTGGATGTTTTGTCGAAAGAATCTGTTCAGGACTTAAGGATTGATTAGTATTCTCTAATGCTATCGCATCACATATAGTCATTTAGTCATAAAGTCATATAGTCGTATAGTCAGATAGTCATAATTATTTAGTCATATAGTCACATAGTTATTTAGTAATGTAGTCAGATAGTCATAGTCATATAGTAGGATAGTCACATAGTATAATAGTCAGATAGTCAGATTATCATATATTTAGATAGTCAGATAGTCATATAGTTATATCATCAGAAAGTCTGATAATCATATAGTTAGATAGTCATATAGCTAGATAGTCAGATAATCATCTTGTCAAATTTTCATATAGTCAGATAGTCAAATAATCATCTTGTCAAATTTTCATATAGTCTGATAGTCATATATAGTCTGATAGTCATATAGACTCTGATAGTAATATAGTTAGATAGTCATATAATCAGATAGTCATATAGACATATAGTCATATAGTAAGATAGTCATATAGTCAGATAGTTATATAGTCATATAGTCATATAGTCATTTAAGCAGATTGTCACATAGTCATATAGTCATATTGACATATTGTCATATAGTCATATAGTTAGATTGTCATATAGTGAGATAGTCATATAGTCAGATAGACAATTATTAAGAAAGTCAGATAGTCATATAGTTAGATAGTCATATAGTTAGATAGTCATATAGTTAGATAGTCATATAGTCATTTATTCATATAGTCATATAGTCATTTAGTCAAATAGTAAGATTGTAATATAGTTGTATAGTCATATATTCATATAGTAATATAGTAAGATAGTTAGATAGTCATAGTCATCAGTTAGTCAGAGAGTCATATAGTAATTTTTCAGATAGTCATTTAATCATATACTCATATAGCATTAGTTATATAGTCAGATAGTCATATAGTCAAATAGTCATAGTCAGATAGTCAGATAGTCACATAGTCTTATAGTTAGATAGTCATATAGTCATATTGTCATATAGTCATATAGTCATATAGTTAGATAGTTAAATAGTCATATAGAGAGAATTAGATATTAATATAGTAATAAAATCAGATAGTCATTGACTCATATAGTCATTTAATAATATAGTGATATAGTAAAATTGTCATATAGTCATATAGTCATATAGGCATATAGTCATATAGTCATATAGTCATATAGTCATATAGTCATATAGTCAAATAGTCATATAGTCAGATAGTAATATTGTGATATAATCCTTTGTCATATAGTCAGATAGTCATATAGAAAAATCATATAGTAAGATAATCAAATAGTCATATAGCCAGATAGTCAAATAGTCATATATAAATATAATTATTTAGTAATATAGTCATATTGTCATATAGTCATATAATCAAATTGTTAGATTATGATATAGTCAGATATTCAGATAATCCGATAGTCATATAGTTAGATAGTCTTATAAACAGATAGTCAGATAGTCATAATCATATAATCATAGTCATATAGTCATAGTCATATGGTCATAGTCATATAGTCATATAGTCCGATAGTCATATAGTCAAATAGTATTATAAACAAATAGTAGAAAGTTATATAGTCATATAATCATATAGTCATAGTCATTTAGTCATATATTCAGATAGTCATATAGTATGATAGATAGTCATATAGTCAGATAGTTATATAGTCATATAGTCATATAGTCTTACAAGCAGATTGTCAGATAGTCATATTGCCATATTGTCATATAGTTAGATTGTCATATAGTGAGAAAATCATATAGTCAGATAAACATATAGTAAGAAAGTCATATAGTCAGATAGTCATATAGTTATATAGTCAGAAAGTCAAATGGTCAGATATTCATATAGTCATTTAGTCATATAGTTATTTAGTCAAATAGTAAGATTGTCATATAGTCGTATAGTCATATATTCATAATGTAATATAGTAAGATAGTCAGATAGTCATAGTCATATAGTCAGATAGTCAGAGAGTAAGAGTCATATAGGCATATAGTCAAATTGTCATATAGTAATTTTGTCAGATAGTCATTTAATAATATATTCATATAGTCAAATAGTAATATCGTCAGATAGACATGTAGCATTAGTTATATAGTCATATAGTTATATAGTCAGATAGTCATATTGACAAATAGTCAAAGTCAGATAGTCACATAGTCTTATAGTTAGATAGTCATATAGTCATATTGTCATATAGTCATATAGTCATATAGTTATATAGACATAGAGACATATAATTAGATATTAATATAGTAATATAATCAGATAGTCATTGACTCATATAGTCATATAGTCTTATAGTCATATGGTCATATTGTCATATAGTCATATAGTCAGATAGTTATATAGACATAGAGACATATAATTAGATATTAATATAGTAATATAATCAGATAGTCATTGACTCATATAGTCATTTAATAATATAGTCATATAGTCTTATAGTCATATAGTCTTATAGTCATATAGTCTTATAGTCATATAGTCATATAGTTATATAGTCATATAGTGAAATTTTCATATAGTCAGATAGTCATATAGTCAAATAGTCATATAGTCATATTGTAATATAGTGATATAATTCTATAGTCATATAGACAGATAGTCATATAGAAAAAGTCATATAGTAAGATAGTAATATAGCCATATAGCCATATAGTCAGATAGTCATATATAAATATAGTTAATTAGTAATATGATCATATTGTCATATAGTCATATAATCATATTGTTAAATTATGATATGGTCAGAGATTCAGATAGTCCAATAGTCATATAGTCATATAGTCTTATAAACAGATAGTCAGATAGTCATATAGTTATATAATCATATAGTCATAGTCATAAATTTATATAATCATTTAGTCATATAATCATATAGTCAGTCATATAGTCATAGTCATATAGTCATAGTCATATAGTCAAATAGTCATATATTTAGTAAGTCATATAGTTATAAGTCAAATTGTCATATAGTCAGATAGTCATATTGTCTTATAGTTAGTCATATAATCAGATAGTCAAATAAACATCTAGTCATAAAATCAGTTAGTAATATATTCATATAGTCAGATAGTCATATAATCTGATAGTCCGATAGTAACATATTGTCATAAGGCATATAATGATAAAGTTATATAGTCATATATTTATATAGTCATATAGTCATATAGTCATATATACATATAGTGATTTAGTCATATAATGATATAGTCATAGTAATAGTAATATAGTAAGATACTCATATAGTCAGATAGTCATATAGTCATATGATCATATAGTCTTATATTCATAGAGTCAGTCATAATCATATAGACTGATAGTCATATAGTCATATAATCATATATACATAGTCAGATAGTCATATAGCAATATATTCAGATAATAATATAGACGGATAGTAATATAGACATATAGTCATATAGTCATCTAGTCATAGTCATAGAGTCATATACTCTTATAGTTATATAGTAATATAGTCATTTAATCATATAGATAGTCATATAGTCATATATTCAGATAATCATATAGTAATATAGTCATATAGTCATATAGTCATATAGTCATATTGTCATATAGTAATATAGTCTTATAGTCATATAGTTTTATAGTTATATTGCCATGTAGTCATATAGTCTTTTAATCTTGTAGTCATATAGTAAAATAGTTATATAGTCAGATTATAATAGTCATTTAATCATATAGTCATATAGCTAGATAGTTATATAATCAGATAATTAGATAGTAATAGTCATATAGTCATATAGTCAGATAATCATATTGTAATATATCAAAATAGTCAGATAGTCATATACACATAGTCATATAGTTATATAGTCATTTAGTTATATAAACATAGTCATATAGTTATATAGTCATATTTTCATATCGTCTTATAGTTATATAGTCATATATTCATATAATTAGATAGTCAGATAGTCATATAGTCAGATACTAATATAGTGATATAGTCAGAAAGTCAGTAATAAGTCATATAGTAATATAGTCATAGTCATATATTCAGATAGTTATATAGTCATATAATCATAAGTCATATAGTCATATAGGAATATAGTCATATAGTCATAATGTCATATAGTCATATAGTCATATAGTCAAACTCAGATAGTCATATAGTCAAATTCAAAAAAGTCATATAGTCAAATATTCATATAATCTTAAACTCATATAGTAGGAAAATCCTATAGTAAGTCATATAATCAGATAGTCAAATATCATAAAAATATCTAGCCATATTGTCAAATATCAATATATTCAGACATTCATATAGTCAAATAGTCATATAGTCATATAGACATATAATCAGATAGTCATATAGTCAGATAGTCATATAATTAATTAGTCAAATAGTCAGATAATCAAATAGATATATAGGCATATATTTAGATAGTTATACAGTCATATTGTCATATATTCAGATAGTCATACAGTCAGATAGTCTGATAGACATATAATCATTTAGTATGATAGTCATATAATTATATCGTCCTATAGTCATATAGTCATATAGTCATATAGTCATATATTCATATATTCATATAGTTATATAGTAATATAGTAATATAGTAATATAGTTATATAGTAATATAATAATATAGTCATATAGTAATATAGTTAGATAGTCAGATAATCATATATTCATATAGTTATATAGTCATATACACATATAGACATATAAAGTGATAGTCATATAATCATATAGTCAGATAGTCATATAGTGAGATATTCAAATAGTCATATAGTCATATACTCATATAGTTATATAGTCAAATAGTCTTATAGTCAGGTATTCATATAGTAATATAATCATATAGTCATATATTCATATAGTAATATATTCATATAGTCAGATAGTAATATAGTCATAAAATTATATAATAATATAGTCATATAGTCAGATTGTCACATCGTCATATATTTAGATAGTCAGATATTCAGATAATCATATAATCATATCGTGATATAGTCATTTATTGATATAGTAAGATATACAGATAGTCAGATAGTCATATACTCAGTTAATCATATAGTCAGATAGTCATATACTCATATAGTCAGATAGTCATATACTCATATAGTCATATATTCAGATAATCTAATAGTCATATAGTCATATAGTTATATAGTCTAATTGTCATATAGTCATTTTGTCTGATAGTAATATAGTCATATAGTCAGATAGTTATCGTGTCAGATTGTCATATATTCATTTTGTTAGATAAGCAAATAGTCATATAGTCAGAAAGTCAAAAAGTCATATAGTCTGATAGTCATATAATCATATAGTTATATAGTCATATCATCAGATAGTCATATAGTATTATAGTCATATAGTCATATAGTCATGTAGTCATATAGTCAGATAATCATATAGTAATATTATCATATTGTCATATAATCATATAGTTATATAGTCATATAGTAATATAGTAATATAATCATTTAGTGATATAGAAATATAGCCATATAGGCACATACTAATATAGGCATATAGTCAAATAAGCATATAGTCATATAGGCATATAGTCAGATAATCATATAATCATAGTCACATAGACTGATTGTCTGATAGTCAAATAGTCATATAGTTAAATAGTTATATTCTGAGATTGTTAGATAGTCCGATAGTCAAATATTTATATATTTAAAAAGTTAGATAATCAGATAGATAATTATAGTCATATAGTCAAATATTAATATATTCATAAACTCATATAGTAGGATAGTTCTATAGTAAGTTAGTCAGATAGTCATATAGTCATAAAAACATAGCCATATAGTCAAATATTAATATATTCAGACATTAATATAGTCAGATAGTCATATAGTCATATAGACATATAATCATATAGTCATATAGTCAAAAAGTCATATAATTAGATAGTCATATAGTCAGATAATCAGATAGACATAGTCATATATTCACATAGACATATAGTCAGATAGTCATATAGTTATATCGTCCTATAGTCATATAGTAATATAGTCATATAGTCATATAGTCATATAGTTAGATAGTTATATAGTCATATAATATATAGTTAGATAGTCATATAGTCAGATAATCATATAGTCATATATTCATATTCTCATATAGAGATACTCATATAATCATATAGTCAGATAGTCATATAGTCATATAGTGAGATAGTAAAATAGTCATATAGTCATATACTCATATATTGAGAGTTATATAGTCGACCAGATAGTCATATAGTCATATAGTAGTATAGTCATATAATCAGATAGTTATATAGTCAGATAATTATATAGTCAGATAGTTATATACTCAGATAGTAATATAATCATATAGTCAGATAGTCAAATAGTAATATAGTCATATCGTCAATTTGTAATATAGTTATATAGTCAGATAGTCAGATAGACGAATAGTCACATAGACATATAGTCAGATAGTCAAATAGTCGGATAGTCATATAATCAGATTGTTAAATAGTCAGATAGTTATATAGTCGAATAGTTAGATAGATAGATAGTCATCTAGTCATATAGTAAGATAGTCAAATAGTCATATAGTCAGATATGCATATAGTCATATAGTCAGATAGGCATATAGTCATAGTCAGATTGGCATATAGTCATATAGTCAGATAGGCATATAATCATATAGTCAGAATGTCAGATAGTCAAAGTCTTATAATCATATTGTCAAATAGTCAGATAGTTATATTCTCATATAGACAATTAGTCATATAGTCATATAGACATATAGTCATATAATCATATATTCATATAGTTATATAGTCATATAGTCATTATATAGTCATAATATAGTCATATATTCATATGATTTTATATTAATAATAAAATCATATTTTCATATAGCTATATAGTCTTCTTGTCATATTGTCATATAGTCATAGAATCATATAGTCATATAGTCATCATAAAATCATAGTAATAGTCATATAGTCATAAGGTCATATAGTCATATTATCAAATGGCATACATACATATAATCAGATAGATTGTCATATAGTCATATAGTCAAATAGTAAGATAGTCATAGAGTCATATAATTATATATTAAGATAGTAATATAGTCATATACTCATATAGTAATATAGTAATATAGTAATATAATCATATAGTCAGGTAGTCAGAAAGTCATAGTCATATTGTCATATATTCATTAAGTTATATATTTATATAGTCATATAGTCAGGTTATCAGATTGTTAGATTGTCATATAGTCATATAGTAGAATAGTCATATAGTTATATTGTCAGATAATTATATAGTCAGATAGTAATTTAATCATATAATCAGAAAGTCAAATAGTCAAGTAGTCATATAGTCAATTTGTCATATAGTCATATAGTCATATAGTCAGATAGTCAGATAGTTAGATAGTCGGATAGTCACAGAGTCATATAGTTAGATAGTAAGATAGTCGGATAGTCATATAATCAGACAGTTAAATAGTCAGATAGTTATATAGTCAAATAGCTAGATAGATAGATAGTCATATAATTAGATAATCATATAGACATAGTCATATATTCACATAGACATATAGTCAGATAGTCAGATAGTCTGATAGTCATATAGTTATATCGTCCTATAGTCATATAGTAATATAGTCATGTAGTCATATAGTCATATAGTTAGATAGTTATATAGTCATATAATATATAGTTAGATAGTCATATAGTCAGATAATCATATAGTCATATATTCATATTCTCATATAGAGTGATACTCATATAATCATATAGTCAGATAGCCATATAGTGAGATAGTCAAATAGTCATATAGTCATATACTCATATAGTGAGATAGTTATATAGTCAACCAGATAGTCATATAGTCATATAGTAGTATAGTCATATAGTCAGATAGTTATATAGTCAGATAATTATATAGTCAGATAGTTATATAGTCAGATAATTATATAGTCAGATAGTTATATAGTCAGATAGTAATAAAATCATATAGTCAGAAAGTCAAATAGTCATATAGTCATATAGTCAATTTGTCAAATAGTTATATAGTTAGATAGTCAGATAGTCGAATAGTCACATTGTCATATAGTCGAATAGTCAAATAGTCGGATAGTCATATAATTATATAGTTAAATAGTCAGATAGTTATATAGTTGAATAGTTAGATAGATAGATAGTCATATAGTCATAAAGTCATATAGTCATAAAGTAATATAGTCAGATAGTCAAATAGTCATATATTCAGATAGGCATATAGTCATATAGTCAGATAGGCATATAGTCATATAGTCAGATATCCATATAGTCATATAGTCAGATAGGCATATAGTCAGAATGTTAGATAGTCAAAGTCTTATAATCATATTTTCAAATAGTCATATAGTTATATTGTCATATAGACAATTAGTCATATAGTCATATAGACATATAGTCATATAGACATATAGTCATATAATCATATAGTCATATAGTCATATAGTTATATAGTCATATAGTCATTATATAGTCATTATATAGTCATAATATAGTCATAATATAGTCATATATTCATATGATTATATATTAATAATAAAATCATATTTTCATATAGCTATATAGTTATATTGTCATATTGTCATATAGTCATAAAATCATAGTCATATAGTCATATTGTCGTCATAAAATCATATTCATAGTCATATAGTCATAAGGTCATATAGTCATATTGTCATATTGGCATACATACATATAATCAGATAGATTTTCATATAGTCATATAGTCAGATAGTAAGATAGTCATAGAGTCATATAATCATATATTAAGAGTCATATAGTCATATACTCATATAGTAATATAATAATATAATCATATAGTAAGGCAGTAAGAAAGTCATAGTCATATTGTCATATATTCATATAGTTATATATTTATATAGTCATATCGTCATATAGTCATATAGTCAGATTTTCAGATAGTCATATAGTCATATAGTAGAATAGTCATATAGTTATATTGTCAGATAATTATATAGTCAGATAGTAATATAATCATATAGTCAGAAATTCAAATAGTCAAGTAGTCATATAGTCAATTTGTCATATAGTCATATAGTCAGATAGTCTGATAGTCGGATAGTCACAGAGTCATATAGTTAGATAGTCAGATAGTCGGATAGTCATTTAATTAGACAGTTAAATAGTCAGATAGTTATATAGTCAAATAGTTAGATAGATAGATAGTCACATAGTCATATAGTCATATAGTCAGATAGTCATATAGTCAGATAAGCATATAATCATATAGTCATGATGTCAGATAGTCAAAGTCTTATAATCATATTGTCAAATAGTAAGATAATCAGATAGTTATATTGTAATATAGATAAATTATCATATACACAATTAGTCATATAGTCATATAATCATATAGTCAAATAGTCATATAGTCATTTATTGATATAGTGATATAGTCATATTGTATTATATTCATATAGTCATATAGTCATATAGTCATATAATCATATAGTTCATATAGTCATATAGTCAAATAGTTAGATAGTCAGATAGGCATATATCCAGATAGTTATATAGTCATATACTCATATAGTCAGATAGTCATATTGTCATATAGTGATATAGTTAGATAGTCATATAGTCAGATAGTCATGTAGTGTCATTTAGTCAGATAGTCAAATAGTCAGATAATATTAATATTAATTATGAAAAAGTATAGTAGATTAGAGTTAAAAACATTGTTTGTTAAATAATTTTAATTTTATAAATATTAAGATTATTGATTTTTAAGTAATATATGAAAATATTATTTACCCTGCAAAATTTATCGATTTTTTTTGTAGTATATATACTTTTTATTAAATTAATATGGGAATATATGTAATAATGATAAAGACTTTTAAATAATGTTAGAATTTAAAAATTGCATGATAAATTTAAACTTTAGTTTATGAGGAAATATTTATTAATATAATTAAAAATAATTTAAATAAATTTATTAATTATAGTGTAATCCATTTTTACTTAACTCAAATTAATCATATGATTTTATCTTTAATTGCTTTAGTTAAATCCTAAAATTTTTATTGTATTCATAACTTGATTTATATCTCTAATTGCTTGAATTAATTTTTTTTACTTAAACTCAAATTCAATATGAATGGTGCATAAACATTGCTCATTATATTTATGTATGTTGAAGCTCAACAAACAAAACATGTGCATCTGTAATTATTGAAGTTTCAACAATTTTCCCCTCATATTAGTATGTTGGTTTAAGAATGTTAAAGTTCTCAATTAATCATATGCTATTTTGTATCAGGTGAAAATGAGACAATTAGCAAATTGATATTCTTGATCAATCAAGTTTTTATTATAATTGAGTCCAAAATTATGGTAAAATAAATAAATCAGAGTTATCTTAGCAATTCTATTGAGAAAACTTCAAGGCTTATTCATTTTATAGTCATTATTAGATTTGGAAGTTTGCAAAAACCTCTTCACTTATTCACTTTATACTCAATATTGAATTAAATAATTTTTTCTCGCGTCATACTTTCTTTCACAATTCATTTAATGTAACTTTTGTGAGGTGTAATAAAAGATATATTGGTGTAACTAGGAAAATTAATTATCGAGTGATAAACATTGTGTACATTTTGGGTTTCATTTCCAATTACTCATGATTTGCTCAAAATTTTCTATTAGATTTTCTTAAATCAATTTTATTCGATATTCGCTTAATATATAATGGATAATTATCATTATATATATCTTTTTTTAAAAAATGACATATATAATCTATGGTTAGCAATCAA